>OZ034979.1:914722-1020722 GCA_964030785.1 Siderastrea siderea | reverse complement strand
CAATTAGAAGTTTTGAACTGTTCAAATTGATGAAATCAGCGAATTACTGAGTCCTGATCTTTGGATGCTAGTCCGGAGAATTGCGTGACTCGCATTATGCAAATTAGGTTGTCTGCTAAACTTGGTCCGTTCCGGTAACCGTTGCAAAAAACCTTTTCAACTGTTTGGATCCCACTTTTGTTTTAATTGAATATTAAAGAAATGTTGAGACTACATGCACTGTAGGTAGAAAACGTGGACGATGAATTCAGCAAGTTATAGTACTGACTTCTATTCATGTGTCATTTGTATAACTCTGTTTGCAATGAAATGGGCAGCTTGTTGGATAAAAAGGAATCTCTACTTTTTTGTAGTCGGGTTTTGATTTTTTATGTCTTCGTTTTGCTCTTTTGATCTTCCTTTTCCACAGCGCCTTCGAACTTTTGGTGCTTTTGTCCCAGGGGGAGGGACACTTGACCAACTGAGGGTTTGAGGGCCTCACTGTATAGGACAAACAAAAGCCCTAAATTACCTACTCTGTTTAGGACAGCACCCTCTATTTTAGGTCCCTGTTTAAAGCAAATGATTATTATACCAACTCCCTTGTTTTACACAATTTTAAGTGTTTCAAAGACCAGCAAACGTCCCCGATCTAGGATACCTAAATACTGTGTAAGCCATATTTAATGACGACAATCGGGTCTGACCATACCCTGTTTACGACAAGTTGATACCCTATTTAGGACAGACTCGGTTAAAATTTTGTACCCTGTTTAGGAGAGAGAGGCCAAAAACCATACCTTGTCCAGCGGCACGTCCCCGTATAGGCAGTATAGGGGAGTAACCCCCGCCCTGGGCTTTTGTTCCGGGGCTTTTGTTAAGCGCTTTATTTTGTTTATGCAAACGCTTGAGACAAGCAAGGTTGTTTGCGTGTCAAAGACCGCGGATTATAAGCTGCCGATGTTTGGATGCTTTGGGGCAAAATGTGACGAAAATTATGCCAACTGGATTTTTTGCCAAACAAGCGACGTGTAACTTTTTGGATCTCTCTTTCATCGATGTTTGATTTGAAACGGCTGAAGCCATGTGTTCATGGGATAGTCACCTGGTCACAGATGCCCGTTTTTAAAACAGTGCTCTGGTTCCTTTTCTTCAGTTCAATCAAAAGAATTGGATATCATTGTATCAGTTTTGATATAAAAAAGCTTCAACAGCGAAAACAAAAAAGTCTAATTCTGCATCATTCTGCATCGCGTGTTTTGATTTCACGTCCAAATTCAATTAAGAACTAGCTATTAAAGAACTGGAGGCTTCTTGGAACCTTGCTGACTTCGAGTGGAAGCGCCTCACAGACGACGGTGAATCGCTTATCTTTCGAGCAACTTTCGCACTCTGGTGAAGGTGTGTTTTGATAAGCCATTTCGGAATTGTCTTAAGCCTCTCTATCAAAGCGAGGCTAGGTGCACACCTTTGATATTTAAAAATATGGTCTTATTTACACGTGAATGAAAACTAATTTTCATATGAAAGGTTGTGCACATAGCCTCGCTTTGAAAGGGAGGCTTAAAGCAATTGTGGTCAACCCAAATGTGATCTACAAGATTTACAACGTGTCTTGAACTGTTCAGCAAGACTCATTTATTCAACAAGTAAATTTGAACATGTCACACCTTTGCTTTTAAATCTTCACTGGCTTCCTGTTGAACAAAGGATTATTTTCAAGATCGCTCTGGTTGCATTCAAAGCTCTTCATGACGCTGCTCCCAGTTACATCACGGAACTTCTAAGGCCTTACAAGCCTAGCACGCAGGACACTGAAATCATCTAGTCATTATCTCCTTGGTTTCCCAGATTTAATCTGAAAACGTATGGCGGTCGTTCCTTTACAGTTGCCGCTCCGACCATATGGAACAGCCTTCCCTTACAATTAAGAAAATGTGTATCTCTTTCGACTTTTAAGTCTAAACTTAAGACTTGGCTGTTTAAAGAAGCTTTTGGCTAGGAATTTTGATTTATTTATCGTCATGATTAATTTTGGTTCATTTTTATTTGTTTTTTAAGATTATTTGTAGATTAACGTAATGACAACTTTGTAAAACACCATTGAACCATCGGGAAATGGCGCTACAGAAATTTATTATTATAATTATTATTATTATTATTATTATTAGTTGGGAAATGGCCAATTTCACTTCTCGCTCACAGGTCTGATTAAATTCTCGACTTAAACAAAGAACTACCCCTAAGTTCCGCATCCTTTGAACAGTTCACTTGAAGGATAATCATTTCTTTTGAATTATTAGACACGATCACGATCTCAGTTTAGCGATCATGTCGTGGAGCGAGTGGGGGGGGGGGGGGGGGGTGGGGAAAGCCTAGCTATGACCTTTGTATTTTCGGGGCTTTTCCCGCCCATAGGGCTTCGCCGAGCGAAGAATGGTACTGGCGTTTGTACAAACCCTCTTCACTGGCTTGCTGTTGACGTGCCAAGGTGGAAAATTATCTGACAAGCATTTACTAATTTCAATGTTGGACGTTACTATTTAACTGGGAAACAATAGCTTCTAGTAATTTTTTGCCACCTCAGGCCTCAACCTGAAAATATCATAAAAGCTTATAATTATAACAGCCTGCCTGAGCCTCATTGTTGTTAATTTTCCTGTGATTCTGATATTGTATTCATTCTCTTATGTTTCTCATTATACATTAATTGCAATACTTGTGAATGCAATAAAACTGATTGAGAGAACAAAACGAACCAGAGCACTGTTATATATTATAAAAGGCCATCTAACCAACCCTGGAAAAGGAACCTACCAAGACGTAGCTTTAGCTGTTTCAAATCAAACAAAAACTTTCAAGTTTCTTATAACCTGATGAAACGTTTGGCAGAAAATTTAGTTTGCATAATTCTCGTCACATTTTGCCCCAAAGCATCCAAACATCGGCACTTTTTAATTCGCGGTCTTTTTATTGAGTTTGCTCCACTGACGCGAACAACCTAGTTTGTATAAACAAGATAAAGCGCTTGACAAAAGTCCCGGGACAAAAGCACCAAAATTTCGAAGGCGTTGTGGAAAAGGCAGATCAAAGAGCAAATTGTAGGAATAAAAAACCAAAACCCGACTACAAAAAAGTAGAGATTCATTAATTGTTACAAGTTGTCCATTTCATTGCAAACAGAGTTATTCAAATGACACATGAATAGAAGTCAGTGCTTTAACTAGCTGAATTCGTCGTCTACGTTTTCTACCACAGTGCATGTAGTCTCAACATTTCTTTAATATTCAATTAAAGCAAAAGTGGGATCCAAACCGTTAAAAGGGTTTTTTGCAACGGTTACCGGAACGGACCAAGTTTAGCAGACAACCTAATTTGCATAATGTGAGTCACGCAATTCTCCAGATTAGCATCCAAAGATCAGGACTCAGTAATTCGCTTTTAATTTGAAGAGTTCAAAACTTCTATTTGTGTATGCTTTTCTGTATTTATGACTTGAAATGGAGAAATCTTAAAATCTAGAAGCTATTCAGTTCACACGATCCGAATTTGCTCAACAACCTAATTTGCATAATGCGTGTGTCATATTCGCAAAAATCACCAAAAGTTCGAAGTCACTGTGGTAAAGGACGATAAAAAGCGCGAGGTATTTTTATATTTCTGTACTCCCTCACATCTCATTAACCCACTTCGATAGGAATTTAGAGCGACTCGGTCTGGACTCGGGAAATACAGGCCGACGAAGACAGGGTACTTTTGCGAGTTTTCAGAAAGCGCGCAGATGAGTGTTAATATATCAATTATCACGAGCTTCCACTTCAACACAAATTAAATTTAACACACGCTTTACACCCTTGAAGGAGCTCTTAACTTAAAAATAATAACACTTTTTTGCTGCGTGTTGTGGTTTTTGAGCAGTGAGGTCGCTAACTTATGCAATTTTCGCGTCTGGCCAGGTGCTAATTTACGGCTTTTGCCGCTCTTACTGTTGTGGGCTCTAAAAAAACTATTTTAACGTATTTCCTAAAACGAAACTCGTTTCATTTACTTGTGACCCAAGATGGTTTCCTGGGCAAAGTTTGAGGGAAAACTTTTTTCTGACCCGAAATGCAGTGGACCGCTCTTACAGACATTGCCACTTAAATATTGCCCTGAAACTAAGTGCCTATGTGACATGTTACACGATCGAGACAGAGTCTCACAGACTTCAAAACCTATTATAGATTTATCGAGATTCGGGAATGTAAAAGTACCGTGTGAGTCATCGTGTAAAATAAGAGATCGAGGATGAGGGTGAAAATACACGTGCCTTACTTACTCGTTCCAGTAAGAGTTGCTTACAATCAACCGCAGTTTTTCTTCTCTTTTTTTTTTCTCGGAAAAGGATTCTATATCGATCTCGGGTTATATAAAGGAAAAGAACTTGCAATTTTTCCAGTTAATTTTGTGTTAACATTAGGCATAAAAATATTTGTCCAGAAGTAATCTCTTAATATAATTTCAAACAACAGATGAAGATGACATGAGCTGCGAAATACCAGAGGACAAGTCTTACCCTGATTGCAGAAACCGAGTGGAGGTTGGTAACTATAAAACATGCACGGCAGCAGATGTTTTTGCATGTTTTTCTATCTATTTCAAAATGTTATTTAACCGCGTCTGGAAAGTCCATTAGAGAACAACTTTGACAATAATTTAATTATGTCTTATGTACACTCAAACCATGAGCTTTAAAATTATTCTCGCTGCAAGGTTCGTTTTTACCGTATTCAATAACAGATACTCTTTTCCATTGACCATTTATTGTTACTTTCAGTTATTGAGAAACAACTGGGAAAAGAATCCGTGTTATATGGAGTATGATGTGGATGGAACAACTTGTTCATTGATCATTTATCTCAGTGAGGTAAATATCTCTCACTGCCAGGAGTCTCCACAGTTTGTACTTATCTCAGCCTGCATAGCAGTCGTTTCCGTTTCCTTTTAGCCAAGCGGGATACGTGCGAGGGCAAGGGGCGAAAAGGAGCCAAAAAATTAGAAGCGGGTGGGATTTTTTTGCTCCTTTTGTTCATGCTACTCGCTACTTTAGTCGGTCTGATAGATAAGATAACTGTTCCTTATTACTGACTGAGATCAGAGGATGTGTCATGTCTAGTCAGGAAACTAACCTACGGTTGTGCTTTTTCTAATTAGGTAGAGTCTTGGTGCCCACGACTGACTTGGAGGAAGTACATGAAAAAGAAAGAACGAAGAAGAGAAAGGGTAAGCTGAAGCATCCACGTCTAATGTTTTGTTTTTTCTTCTTTCGCCACAGTCTAATCGTCATTCACGTGGCGAGACTGAAAAAAAGAAACTGCTGTTATGTTCAAAAGTGACGAACCACCCCGATAGTAACGACTCTGAAAAAAAAGTATAAAATGTGTGAAATGTTCAGGCACCGGTTGTTCGAAGAGCGGATATCTCTATCCACAGGATAAACCACTATCCAGTGGAAAGTGCAGCTTGTCTTGTTATCATTTATTTGTTGGGTAGCGATTTATGGGCTGGATGGCGATTTTTCCGGTGGATAGCAATATCCACCCTTTGAACAACCGGGCCCAGGAGAAATTACTAAGTGCAACGACATCATAAGTATCTTGTCTTTCTGTACGAAAAACAGTGGGGAAATAATTAAATAAGATAAGAGTATGAGTGCGCTTATAAAAAACGGCTTGTTTTATGGTCGATAGGCTAACCCCTTCAAGCGTCAAAATTTTCACGTGCTAAATCCAATGATATTAGCCATATGAGTAACTTCTACTCCTTTGCATTAGACTCGGCACTTAAGCGTTTGGTTAAAAGGGCATCCCTGATTTCACTGAAACAGTTTCGCCTCCTAAATAAAATTGTACGTATGTTCCCCCATATTTGTCACGATTTTAAAAAGGCTGGCTGGCTTTGATCGTAAACTCTCACTTACAACATTTCGCCCACACTACATACTCAAGATTTGCTTGTAAGTTAGTACGGATTGCTTTAATTCCTCTGTACGTTAACACAATATATCTGTGTTTTAGGCAGTGATGCAAACGAACTCTGAAAAACTTCTTTCCAAGCTCAATCCAATACCTGCATCTCAGGCAATCAGATCAAGGATATTAAGCATGTGGCCTTACTGGCAAGATGGCCTCCATTTCATGCAAACCAAGAAAGACAATATTGACACGCGCAGCAAAAAGAAGGTATTCGTTGTATCTCTATCCCCATGAACGTCACGTCAATGACTGGGTTCCGGCTAACACAACGGTTTTTGGGATTGAAGGCTCTACACCAGACATTTTCTCTAATTTACACCAGAAAATCTTATTTTTTCTGCTTTATCACCAGACAATTTTTGGCGATGTTTTCAGAGTGGAGAAACCTTTCACGCTACATGGTCGAGCAAGATTTCAAGTGGCCAATACATAAATCCTCGATAGATGGCTCTGGTTCGCTGGAACGAAGGCCAGCGACTTCAGTCAGTTTTTGAATCTCTTTGCTGCAGCCAATTATCATATATCAATCTCACTGCAGCCAATTATCTTATATCAAGCTCAGTTAATGTCGAATTGAAGTGTTCCAGGTCTTGAGCGTTTCACCACGCTACCGACGCAGGACCACAGTTTCTATAGAAACTAATCGCTTTATCAGATGTTCCTGTGTAAATATTGATATTAATGAAATAAATAAATGAACAAAATCTAGATAGACAGCTTCAGCTATAACAAATTTGATATTAAATAAGGTATTTCCTCGAATAATAGCCGTTCCTCGATTAATCGTCCCCCTCGAATAATCGTCTTCTTTTGGTGAAATAATCGCCTCCCTCGAATAATGCCCTCCCCACCCCCTCGCCCCCTTTTGGTGCGAAAAAACAGTAATTGCTCACGGCTATTATTCAAGGAAATACGGTATCAGTCTTAATTTCTGATGAAAATCTTTGTTGTAGATTTTGGTATTTATCGGCGCGTTAATGGATGCTCCTTCAAACCAAACTAAACTAACAGATGAACTGCTACAGTGGAGTGATCTGCTGACGTCACTTCACATCCTCGGACATGATGTCAATGTCAAGGTTGACCGGGTCGAACTACTTAGGTATGTTCATAGAGACTGTAGTAACCATTTTTAGCCCGCCCACCATTGTGCTATCCTTATCAGTACTTCCTTGCATGAACTGGTCATTTCATTTATTCTTTCCTTAACTTGTGATTGGTTGAAGACCACTGCCCAACGTTCTCTTCGTGTTTCTGCTAATGCGCATTGCATATAATAAACAGCGCGCTCAGCCTTTCCATTGGAATGATTTCGTTATAATGAAATAGGGTCAAACATATATAATGAGAGAAGAATACTTTTGGTTGTTTCCTTCGAAATTCTCGGGGAGGTTGCCTGGATCTTCTTTTCTCGTGATGGTCTCTTCGATAGGTGGTAAGAGTAACCCCCTATGAAAAAAAAAAAAAGAGTTCATTTGTTTTTCTTTATTTTTTCAGGTTATTAATTGATTGCTTTAATTTTTGCATTAAACAATTGAGGTCAGTAATCAGTCCAACTGTTTTTCAGTTTATTAAGTGATGGAAGCCAATTCACTCACCGCGGTTGTGACAAAGGAGATTCCGGATTTGATCTGGTATACATTGATCTACCAGGCCTTCAACAGCTAGTGACGTCAGCACCAGACCCGAGAACACTGTCACTTGTGTGGTCCAAGTACAGGTAGCCTGATCGAAAACACTCTATTTTTGGCCTGGGGAGTCCGGTTACTGGACAACCGAAGAAGAAAGAATTCGTAGCTAAAGTAAAATTCAAGGGAAATTTAAAAAATCGAGTTTGCAAGATGTAAAGTCCTCGCCGCCACGTTATCGGACATAGTGAAAAAGTTAAACGTAGTTTAGAAAACTTCTGGGGAGAGCCCAGGTGCTAGATGCCTTTCTAATATACTTGTGCGTCATTACCCGTGATCCATGGCCTAGAATTCAGATATCGTCGCGTCAAGTACTAAAGAAACTTTTATTTCAGACTATTGTTCAAGTGTCTTTAATAGGCAGAATTAACGTATAACTTCTCAAACCACAACTATCTAAAATATGCACAAAGGGATAACTTGCGAACGTTAAACTTTTTCAGAGAAAAAAAAGGAAATATCTTAAAACGTATTGTGTGGAAAATGGCACAGTTATCAATCATTGGATGTCATATAAGATCTTGCTTACAATAATTTAAAATGAATTTTGAGAGACCCACGATTATGTGATTGTTAGGAACTAGGATAAAAACCACGTATGATAAAAATATAGAGACGTGCAGTGGAATGAAAGCCCGGAGAAACCCGATCATAATCTTGACTTATTTCTAGCTGTCGTCTTCGAGTTCTTACTCCATTTGGAATGGACGCTGAGTTTAACTACAGAGACTACTCAGGACCAGTCATGGGCCAGCGATCTCAACTGGGGAACTGGAACCTAAACCTCAAACAGTTTCTTACCAAATATCGTAAGTTGTCGAGAGTACTTACTTATGCACTCTCTTCCTGTTTGGCTCTAGTTTACTCTAGTTAACTTATTCCCTTTGCATGACATAGTACTGTCCTTGCTTGGAATTGTGACTATGACGTATATCTAATCAGAAAGAGATACAGGACAGGACAGCGTAAAGGCAATAATGTGAGATTAAACAAATCTCCTTTTCATCGGCTTCTGCTAATGATAATCTTATCAGTGCAGCATTAGTTTAAGATCATTTAGCACTGATCAGATATTTGACGCTTACGAAACTGCAGAACTGGTTTCAATCACTCTGATGATAGTTGTCAAATATTTAACTAACAGCTCTTTATTTTTCTTCTAACTCTAATGAGAAGCGTTATCAATGGACAACTCGTTCCTTGGATTTGCTCTAAGGAGTCTACGAAAAGAGACTTTCCCACGGAAGTCGTCTATGGCCTTTGTCCTTGAAGAAACGGCTACTGAATTTAATGTAAGTCGGCTGGTAAACTTGATTTTTTGAACAATTTGGCCCGAAGGGCTTTAACTAGTGTTGATCCTAACCCAATATTCTTTACAGTTTCAAACTAACATCTAAAGCAAACAGCTAGCTGACATTTCTGTCAACTTTATTTTTTCTCCTAGGCACACAAAAATTATTTAAAAGAAATTTACAAACACGTGAGAATACATTCTGCTGTGGTAGGTATTAACCTGTAAAATATTGCGTCTTTTTTGGTGTAATTTGTAGCACAAACTGTACAAGTGTTGGATATTACACAAAGACGGAGTTTTCAGTTACACGACTTACATGCAAACGATACTTGTGGAGAAAAGCTGCTATGGGCTTAACAAAGTTTTAGCCGAAGTAGGCGGTGGAGTAAAGTTAGGGCGGGAGTTTGTTTGTTTGTTTGTTTGTTGGGTTTTTAATTCACTGTCATCGCAATGTTTGTTTAGTCAACAGAAGGAGTGAATATGGACTTGCCCTTTGTCGTCAATCATGGGAATATAAACTTCACCAGTATAAAACCACTGCTGAGGAAATCTAAGGTACAATTGTATTTTGTTTTAGAGTTATTACATATCTTTTTTTTTTCTTCCTTAAAATGTCTTAAAATGAACTTTTACCACTGCTCTCCGTCCTATTCTTTATTTAATTTTTGTAGACATGAGAATTCCTTACTTCTTTAAGAATCCTTCTTTATCACACATGTTTAATATGCTGTATAATCTAAATACAATTGCTTTAAGTTACTTATAGGTCTAGGATCATCTCAAGAGGAAGCTCTTGCATTAGAAGCGTTAGCACAGGGATGTATCTTCATTAATCCCAGAGTAAGAAGCCCTATTTTTTGGGTTTTTTTTTTTGTTTATTCACGGCCTTTTTTAAATGTTCGCCTAAGCAACAACTATAAAAGAGCGAGTGACCCCTTCGTCTTACCATTATTGATTCATTTTTCTCGCTTTTTAACTCAGCCTCAACCTCTATATTGATTAAACAAGAATGCATTCTCTCATGACAAATCCCGCAGATGATTTGACTGGACTCGTTCACCTGTTTCATGCCTGTGAGGTGAACACAAGGTCTCAAACATATGTAGAAAATTTAAAAACGTAAACCATCACTCTACATGTACTTCTCTTTTCCGTTGAAGTTTGAAAGGTAGTTTGTTTCCTTTCAGTTTAATCGTCGTAAAAATCGTCTCAATTACAAAGCTCTTAAGGAGCAGCCATCGTCAAGGAGTGTAAGTTTCCAGTTGTTGTGAAAATAACTAAGAAATGCAATCAAGTAGAGTACAACTGAGGGAAATACTCCAGCTTATATCATATCATGTTCCTGAAGTTGCAGCTATTACATACTGTAATATTTCACACTCTTATCTGGGACAAACTGCTGGTGTTTATGGGTCCAAACCATTATCTAAACTACCATTCATTTTCTTTCATTTTTCAGTTAAGCTCACAGCACCCTTATCTAGAGACATTTGTTGGAAAACCTTTAGTTTACACAGTGAACATCTGGAACAGGACAGAGGTTACAAGAACACTGAAAAAGGCTTTAAAGAAACAGGTGAAGATTACACTGATATTCTATCACTGTTACATGGGTACCGCCCCTTACGGCGGTAAGGGGCAAAACCCCTTCAACGCAGTTACCCTTAAACACCACCACTTTATTTTGACCGTAAGAAAGCTCATGCATTCACTGCCTTATGCAAAACCCCCTCAATCCAGCCAACACCTCATTACAGCCAGATTTCTTGGCCCATTTTGGTCGCCGGATCACAGGGTATCTATTGTCAGTACCTTTTATTGCATCACATTGGCTGAGTCTTTTCATTTTTTAGGTAACACCGTTTGTTCCATTCGAATTCACCTGCGAAGGAATGTTAGAGAGATTAAATGCTTACATTGAAAATCAGGTAGGATTGTCTTCTCCTACGATATTACAGGCGAAATCTCCCAAAAGCGAAAAGCTCTTAGTCCCGTCTAGACCGTCTATTGATTGACACTAAAATATTCAGTCCTGTCTTACTGCCATACACTTCGCAGATTAATTTCAGGTTCTCTAGACTAAATTGCTTTTAAAACTGCGAAAGCCATATAATGTACCAAATCTGCTCTCTTCGAATAATGGACGTCTCCAGTAAGCAAACGCTTGAATTACCATGGTCCCTAGTCCCAGATTAAGGGAGGTTCGGCTGTGCTGTTTGCCAGTCTATATTGAAACAGTAGAGCCCCTTCAAGATTGCGTACGCAAATTCCATTTGATATCAACTGAGGCAACTCGACCACCATAGAGAGATTCCGAAGCCGACGTTTAGAGCGTTAGTCCTTCAAAGCAAATTACAATTAGGAGATTATGGGTTGTGTGTAGTAAATATGTGGAATGAAGGGGCTACCCTAGTGGCGGAGACATGAAAAAATGAATAGATTAGCTGAATGAAGTTGTTTCGTTGATTTCATGGGGATAAGACTGCCGATCTCAAAGATAAATTTTTGTTCAGTGGTTTTATATAAGACCTTTCGTGTTGCACCGATGTTAGAGTGATTAGCGAGATTTAAGTGTCGAGCAATGGCTTAGATGCTTTTCAATCTATACGGTGGCCAATTTAGCTTAGATCAACTCAGTTGATAGCAAATAGAAGTTTTTCATTCCTCACCGACGTAGCACCACAGTTTGCCGAGAAACTAATCCCTTTATCGGTTGTTGTATAAGTAGTCGTTGCATTCAGTGGTGTAAAAACAGAGATCAAAGTAATGTGCACAGTAAGATGCGCTATTCCTCCTCAACATTCGTTTTGTTTTATTTTTAAGGTGGCGTAGTAGTCTGAAACGGTCATTTTTGCCACATGTACGTTTACAACTCTGATAATTTTGTAAAATCACGGACACCAAAACTAATGAAAAAATAGCTTTATTTTTATAAAAATACAATGACAAAGATGTACTAAAACGTGATATCACAACGATATACAAAATGCTTTGGATGTTCGGCCTATCTGGCCACCTTAAGTTATAGAAGCAATAGATATATTAAACGATCATTCTTTTCACGCGCCTCGTTTTATTTTGGGTTTCCACCACTATATTTTCCCTTTCCAACAAGTAAAAGGCATAAAGTTGACATTCTGGTTGTCTTCTCGCTGATAGAATTTCTGTGACAAGTCTTATCACTGGCCATTTAAGAATGACGAGTTAAAGATCACCATGGCGCGTGCAGGAACATCGTGTACTGAAGCGTGTTTAAGAGAAGGTACCTCAATAATACAGTGAATTTTAATAACATTCGCCAAGAAATCAAGCCGATTAGAGTATATTCTTTGATTTTTGCTTGATCGCGACCCAGCTCTTGAATCCACGCATAGGGGAATAGCAAAATAGCGATAACTTTATTGTAAATCAAGAATATGGCGAACTTAGCTTAGTGTTAAGGGTTAAATTCTCCCTTAGCTGTTTCCGCGACCCACACTGAGCTTCTGTCATTATAATACTCCCAATAATAATGTAGTAAGACGCATTAAGACCCTCAAAGAACTGATCTAGCACCTGGAACAAATTTCTTGGAGTAAAATTTCTCCAGGGCATTATTTACGACTTATGTTTTTACAGGTTTCACGTGTGAGCCAGAGTATTTTCATCTCTTAAACTCCAGGTACTGCTATATTTGTTACGAAAACTAATCTTTTTAGCGTTTTCCTGTTTACAGAACAAGTTATACACTTTTCTCACAAACAGAGGCCTACTAATGGCAATTAATGCAAATCCGTTTTGTTCTATCATCTGATTGGCCAAAAAGACAGCATTATCGCCCTGAATGTTGGGTACGCGAAACGGAGTTTAGACTTGCTCCAAGTCGCTCATATTTTCTTATAAAGGACGAACACGGTGATTACAGTGCGGAGATAAGGGATGATACGTACGTTTGTGTGAAACGCACCATAATTTAATTTACGCGCGCGATGCAAATCAGTGAAGTCTAATAATACCAGCCGCCATTTTGATTCACGCTCGTGGACCGCGCGCGCTCCTTCCATGATCAGAACGAGCGACTTGGAGCAAGTCTATGCGGAGCTGTGCGCAACATTATTGATGAACAGTAGGGGGTAGGGAGGGGGGTGACCTCATGTAGAACGTTGTTGCGAAGGATACTTCTGCGTGGAGTTAGCTTTTTTCAACTAACATGGTGGAAACTTTGAGACTGAGCAAGTGACGTCACCAAATGGCGGGAAACCGATGCGCATGGATATTTGTCCTCGGACACTCTTTCGAAGCTTTCTCGAGCTTCTCTCTCGGAAAACTGTGAACCTCTCGAAAAAGATAATGTCAAAGGACTAATTCAGAAACAGTCAAGGCAATCTTAGCTTTTGTCTTATTGAGGCATGTCTTCTCAATGCATTTGCCTATCACTGGGAACATTTACATTGCACACCACTTTATCGCCATATAAGTTGAAGTCCTTGTCTGCTATTACGGCAAAAAACTCTTTAATCTTGAAGTTTTCAAATAATATCAATTGATTTGTTATTTATTTTTGACTCTTCAAAACTGGGGTGTATCACCTGGGAACTATCACCGGATACCTCCTATTTCTAGTTGGGCATATTGCCTAATTAACGTTTTGCAATCTGACCAATCGCATGCAAGCGAAAAAGTTTGATCGATAACAAGAAGCGGTATTGTTGGTGTGGCTACAAGGCTCTAACGGTAATATTCAAGTATTCAAAATGGTGAAGGTTTGCTTACTTAGTCCCGTTTAACCCTGTAAGACGTAAGGCTACAACGCCTATACTTTCTTTTTATCTATGACTAACTTGCGCAACTTGCCGCGACTCGCCCCAGGTAAAATTTTGTTAACTGAACTCTTCCATGACAGTTTGACACCAGGTGTTTTTAGCCACCCAGGCTTCCGTTAGCAGGTGGAAATCCATCGCAAAGCAACATTTAGGTTTCGAACCTGGGATAACGTGCTGAGCCCGCAAACTATTTTATGTGCATTATGTTCTCCAACAGGGGACTCAGTTTTCATTGATTTTGAAAGCTTAAGGTTAAAATTTTATAATTGTTATGGAACACATTGGCAAATTTGCACTAGTAATAACCATCAATCGATAAAAAGGGAGATTTTAAAAACTGCTTATTGGGACCTGGTAAGCTATCGGGAGTTTCAAGAATCCATTCTCATCCCGTGACTGGTTTCAAGAATAACCCTCTGGCAGCCGGTCTTTCTGTAGAGTTCCCTGTTAAACGCCGTGTACGCGGCATATTTTGCAGAGCCACTCGTGATTTCAGGACTCAATTCAATCAACCTTTGCTCGTGTTAGTCTTACAACAGGCCATATATGTCAGCACTAACGTTAATTGCGGAAACTAGAATTCAAACTCGGTATGTTACCGTAACGATCCCTGGAGCACGCGCAATACCATATTTTCTCGATTAAACGCCGGGCGCCGAATAAACGCCGGGTATCAAAGAGGGAATTGTAAATAAGCCCCTTAGACGTTTATTTGTTGTATAATAAACTTAAGATTTAAGGGCAAAATACACGAATAATTCTTTTTTAAAAAATGGCGGGCCCAAATAAACTGCTGACTCAAACAAACGCCGTGTCCACCATGCCAAGTTTGAAATAAACTCCGGGGGCGTTTACTTGAGAAAATACGGTATTCAGTCTTTGCAGCGTTGCGCCTCTCTGGACTCATGAATTCAAGTACATGTAGTTTTTGCCGTAGACCTTACCAGTGCAACACAAGTTTGTTGAGCAAGAGTTACTAAGCTCCGAACTTAGATCAAGGCAGATATTCCCATGTAGAGGATTTGGGCACCGCAGTTCACCAGACAATCGAAGTATGGTGTAGTAAACTTGTGAAATGATACTTGTAGTGAACTTGGGAATTATCACGTTTTTATGCTTTCAGCAACGTTTCCAGCTGTGCAGAAGTTGTGTCCCAAGAAAGTGTTGTGGCTCCAGCCATCGAAGACGTTACTTCAAGATGCGTGTTCCAGCAACAACCTTTGCTGTTCAGCTGCGCCAGCCAGCATCCTAACTACAAGAGATTCTGTCCATGCAGGCACTACAGAAAGGGGCAAATAGCGCTCTGTAAAAGCTGTTTTTGAAATGCCTTAAACAATTTATTTTCTAGTAGACTGGCTATGAGTATAAAGAAGCCTGATCAGCTATTTCAAATTTCCCTCGAAGTGAATTGCTTTTACTTGAACAAGACAATGAAATTCGAACTGAACTTTGGTCAAGGCAGGAATACCTATGTAGAGGATTTGTACTGCGGATCACCTGACAATCGAAGTAGAGTGTTGCACAACTGTGCATGAATACAGTGGTAAATAATAAATCGAGCCTCTTGTTTGCAGCTAAGTTTGCAACAATGCATAAGTGCTGAACATGCGCACACTAAGAGCACAACGCAGCCCCAATCTGCGATCCTATTTTACATATTTTTGAGACAGCTTTATTTTTGTCCTTTGTTTTTGTTAAAATACTCATCAATAATGTACGCAAAATGAAAACATCAATTAGTGCAAGGTGTCGAGGAAAAGTAAAGATATTTTAAATTGCTTGTGTCACGTAGCACGCGTCTAATTTCAGAGAACAAACACCGGATTACTTAGTGCTTAGCTCTTCAAATAATGTTGGGGCTACTTCGCGTCGGCATACTTTGAAAAGCAACGATTTATCCTTTGCAGCTTAGCTTGGCATGTAACTTGTACCTAAAAAGCTCATTTTAAATTTCAAAAGGACTTTAATTTTAATCTCAGAAAATCTGCTCAAAACCATAAGTATATGCAGATTTAGCCAACAGTTTCCCTGATTCTAAATACTGGATAACTTTGTTCCGTAAGCTTTCAGTTTTCTAGCTTGCTTTGTAGCTGAGCATTAAACTCTGCAACACCTTAACTTGAACAAGCCAAACTAGACAGCATCCTTTAGTTTTTTTACCTTTTAATAAATAGAGGGGTGAAGTGTTAGTCTAGCCAGTAATTGCATTTTAAGCGAAACAATATTTTGTCTTGACTCTCACTTAGCGTCGTCCGCAATTAAAACAGTTGCGAGAATCGAGGCAATAGGCGATTCAATTTGGTAGTTTCGGTTCTGTCGTTCAACATAAATATATACTTTGAAAAGAAAACAAAGCACTTAGTTTATTAAATACTTAAAGTAAGTCAGTCGGTACTTTTAGAAGTTGTAAGTAACGGACGAATTAACGCTTAGTGCTCATTAATTTCTTTATTGT
Organism: Siderastrea siderea; assembly: GCA_964030785.1. Lineage (NCBI taxonomy): Eukaryota > Metazoa > Cnidaria > Anthozoa > Scleractinia > Rhizangiidae > Siderastrea > Siderastrea siderea. The sequence goes on along the minus strand of OZ034979.1, from coordinate 1,004,490 downwards.
ATTGACAAGAAGGAAATGGCCAAATGATTCTTCAAAACTCGGCCGGTTTATCCTTTGAAGATGGCCAATTTTCACTAAGTTAAGTACAACTGCAGTTTCCGACGCCTGTTTTCAATTTTCTCTAAAGACTAAACCGTGTGGGAATCATAGTCAACTTTTTAATGCAGTTGGGCTTCGTATTGAAAACTTTGCCGGGCAAGCTCAGTTTGAAAGTGCACCTAACCCCAAAAATTTTTTCCCCGTCAAATGAATTATGTTATCATTTGGAGCATTTCGTCACAAAAAGTTTTTGATTTGTTTAATCCCTGATTCATCATCGGATACCCGGGGGCAGCTACAGTCGGGACGACGGGATTTTCACAAGCGAAAGATTGGGTATCCGAGGAGGCAGCTGAATCAGTTTCGACTGAAATTGCTCCCGCTTGTCGAAAAACTAGTTTTCCATTTGGTTTTAAAACTATAGCCGGTTTGCACATTTTCAGTACAAAATTAAACAACTCGGTAACACAACTGTTCTCTCTGTATCTTCGGCACGTTACCGGCTCTATATTAAAGCCTAGTTCCTGCGATAACTTGGGCGTTGTTTGGTTCAAATGATCGCGAGCGCCAACCACAAAAATTCGCTTGCGAAACGACCTTGCGTTGCTCCTTACACAGTGACGATAAAAGATTTTGCCATGTAGTTTAGTCAACTCGACTAACAAATTACCTTAATGAGGATGAACGCAGAAAGAGAGTCGCAGTCCGAATGTTTTCTTAACGTTAATAAGTTGATATAAAAATAAAATGAAGAAACACAGTTGCATCCCAGCGCGAGTCGAAGCTGTATAAAAAAAAAACATTTCTTTCGCTAGTTTTCTTCCCCCTAGACGGGAAAATCGAGAATTTGATGAGAGCAATTTCATATCTGACGAAGGAAATCATCGCTTGCAGTATATAATTTCACGCTAAAAGGACTTTCAAGAACAGAAGCGAGGTAGATAATCACATGTTCTGTGACAGCTGGCTCCGTAATACCCCAACAGCTGCTCTAGTTAGTAGATAGTTTGCAATGTAGCCGTATTTATTTAGACGAAAGGGATCACAAAGACCTATGTCGCGTAAATAACACTTCCTTTATATGGACTGCGAGAACATTTTAAAATACCGCGTAACCCCAAGTACTTTTCTTGGTGGCGATATCTCGCGTCTGTTTCTTATAATCAATGGCAAAATCAATACAACAATACCCTATTCGTTTCATTGTTATGGTTATTTGCCTGTGTTATATTGTACCGTATGTCTCGTCTTTGTTGTTGATACATCTTGGTTACGGAGCGACTGTCAAGCATTGACGTTTCTTTAAATTCTCAATAATCAAACTGTGCGCTTTACTTGCTTAATAACCGGGCTATCTACTGTAATATCAGTTTCCTCGACAACCGCTTCGAAGTTAAAGTTATCGTATGGTTGAACGTGGCAAACACGAGACCTCTTCTCACGCTTCAACAAGTTGCCGCCGTTTCGCCCCGATTCGCTTCAAAGACGATCTGTAAATATCAAACAAGACCAACAGAGCAAGGTAATCCTTGTTTTTATATAGCTTAGTTCCCCTCCAAGTAGATTTCACATGCAGTTTGAAACATTTAATTGCATTTAAAAAATTTTTGCTGTACAAGTCCTAATAATGAAATATGTAGATTAGCTCGGCTTCTTGTGCTACGTGACCCCGCCCACCAGCCAGGTCAAGCGTCTAATAGCGTCATATCCGAGATGAAATAATAGTTTGTCCTTTCTACCTCTTCACTAAATTGGTCAATGGAAGTCATGGAGGGAACTACAAATTACGATCTGATCTCGTCACCTTCTGTCATTTTCTTATATTTATTGTTTTGTTCCGCTGGTTGCTCTCGTTATGTTTCACTGGGTTTTGATCCGTTTGTCACGGTCCACATGTCCGTGCAGGTTCAAAACAAACATTTAAGCGTTCAAATTCACCGATCCTTTTACATTATTCCTGACCTGGTTTTAAATTCTCCTTACTGGCCTTCTTGTTATAGTCTGTGTAAACTGAAGAACCAGGGCATGTGGCGGCGGGTGAAGAAAACGGGGATCGGATCAGGACAGTACAAAATGTTTTTACCGGATTCATTTGCAAGTGAAGCTACGGGCTTCTCTGTAGTCTTACAGTATAACTGTTTGCCTAAACAAATTGCTTATCTAGATCGGCAATTTCTCGTTGTCTAGGAAAATTGGCTTATCTAGATCGGCAGTTCTCCTTGGCGACGAGTTCAGTATCCGATGTTTGACTCCGTCGGGTTTGACTGAATAGCTTATTGAAGTCTCAGGTTCTCAGCGTCGAAAGAGAGACACCCATTCAGCGGTATCATTTGCTTCCTTGGTGTGCACTACATCAATATATAAGCACACATCAAGTTCTTTTTCGCCGACGTTTACAGAAGTTTCTCGGAGGAATTGTTAATTTATGTTGCATCGCATGTTTATCAAAATGAAATTATCACGGGCCAATACAGGTTACCCGTCAATTGATAATTTCAAAGACAAACTGTTTCAAATAAGTTGTATAATCCATTGGTTCTTGACTTAACAATTTCACATTTTTAAGACTGACAAATGAAAAGGTCGAGCTAACTAGACTGCCGCAAAAAATAGTTCAGTGTTCTCTCTTTATTCAGCAATATTTATCGTGAATGTGCTGTAAAAATATTACGATATTGGACGATATTGGTAGAAGATAAACTGGACCAGACGAGTCGTTTTCGTGTGTTATGAAAACACAAATTTTTACCGCATGAATTTTCATCAACAAGCTATAAACAACATTGTGAATCGAAGCCAGTCGAAATAGCAGAAAAACAGAACTTTTCGTTGGCTTCAAAATAATATATCAATATTTTCTGGAAGTTTTTATTTCGTGTTAAAAGACTCGGCGAGGCAGCCGAAATACTTTCTCGTGGCCATTATTTAAAAATGCTATTATCGCTTTGGACGCAATACATGTACTTTTAAAACGTCAGCGTCAAAGGGTTTATTAACAACGTGGGAGTCTCTTTCTTGTAAAATTACGCATTTTCAATTGTTACTTGAAAATGATGTTTTTTCATACGCGGATCAACAAAAGAGGGATATTGGCCATTCGTTCGGACGGGTCATGTGCGAGTGTTTCGTCTAAACGCTGAATATTAACAAACTGGTGTGACTAGGGCTTTTGTTTGGTGTTCATAGGCCGAGCATACAAATTATGAAATCATCAAGTGGCAATTGTTTGGTTGAATTCCGCGCCAAGGTTGTCACTGGTGAAAACGGTATTGGCAAACAATGACCAAAAACATCCCTCCCGGGGAGGGTGTACATGCACAAAATCTATAATACAATGAATTAAGTGATATCATTCTAAATTTTCAAAAGTATCATGTGAAAAGGTCTCAGAAAATTATTTTGATTCAAGTTAGTGTAAAGGGAGATCTCAAAGAAAATTTTAAGCGATAGAAAGTTATTAATCCCCACCCTCCCCTAGACAGTTGTTGTTTTGCCTCTTTTCAGTCTCCACGCGGTTGTCACTGCTTTGAGCGCGTGTTGCAGAACAAGAAAACAGAATAAATTTCCGTTTCGCTGCAGGAAACGGCGTTGGCCTTTCAAGTCTAACGTCTTCGAAACACGGAATATGGAGGTTCTTTCTCCACAAAACCAGTCTTCAGATGGTGAGTGATATATATTTTGTGTGTGTTAGAATAGAGTAATTACGGGGTGTTTGTAGCATTCAAAGGGACGGGCGGGCAAGACTGATTCCCTCGAGCCTTCATGTTGTTATGATACCTCGTTAATTCCCAGCGCATTTCGACGCGGCTTTTTTTTGTTCCTCTCTGCTTACTTGTATTTGGTATCTGGAATTTTTACTTTCAAAATTTCCTTGTTCGAGTGAGCTGAGGGTTTGCTGCGAAATCGATGCGGTGCTTTACTTCAACACCAAGGATGTGAAACCGGAGAGGGAAGCGGTTTCTTGTACGTGAATAATTCATTCTAACTTCACCGATCTGTTTAGGTTTCAATAAAGGTAGAATTCCTGTTTAAGTGACCATTCTTACTTCTTGTCATTGCATTTTTGTAATGTCAAGAATTTATTTGTGTAGTATGTTTAGGTTAATTGAAATTTCAAGCCTTGTTTCTAACGGGAAATTTTATCTCCTTGGAATTTGTCTCGCTGAGTCAGACCTATTTCCCGCTGTAGTTCACATAATAAATCTTATATTGCGACAGTGGATGATTTGTTTTAGGAGGGGCTGGTAAACAAAGTCATTTACCCGAAATATCCAAAATTACATTACCTTGACAATGTTTTAAGCCGACCGAGCTGATTGCCATCGACTAAACAAAGCGAACGCAAATTGTGCGAAGCGAAATTTTATTTTGCGTGTTGCTCGCTTATTTGTTCGCGGCTTTTAAGCTTAAGTTATTAACCGCAAACATGTCAAGGAAAAGTTTGCGTAAGACTGGCCTTGGACAAAATATAATTCTCTGTATTCCAAACTGAATGTTTGTTTTATCTTGCGTAGAAGTTTTCTTTGGTTTTAAACGCGTGATGATTGATGTTAATTTGCAATTCGTGGGCCAAGAACGAAACTTGCACTTTGCAATCGCTACGGGGGTTCCAATAAGCTTAGGTTGGATTTGGCAACAGTTTGCGATCGTTCGGTCTATAATGCAAACAAGAACTGACAGTCTCTTGACTGTCTGGTATTGATACTCTTTCTCATTTTCACCGGTACTTTGCAAGGGAACGTAGGGAAAATTTTAGTTTACAAAAGTTCGTATTGCCTATTAATTTTCAGAAATGTGTTCGTATTGTTTCGTCTCAAACAAGACTCACTGATCTTAAATTATGCAAAGCCATGCTTTGTGTTGTTAAATTTGTTTGCTGTGTTTAAAACCCTTTATTATCACTATCCCAGACCCAAACTATGAGGACAAAGGAGAGAATGCCAAACCCAAATACATCAGAATTTTGTCATATCTACCTTTTGTGAAACTGAAAATGTTTATTATAAATACTTGTATCCTGTGCGTGACTATCGAAGGAGTTATTAGACAGCGTAGAGTTAATACTCACTCTTGTGAAAACTACATCTTATCAATTGCGTGGATAAAATGAATCCTTGGTCATATCTGCAGAATGGAAAGTGCTAATAAATTAAATTGATTTTGAGCCAATGGGGTATATCCACCTGCCACCCCAAGAAATATAAACTTGATATAAATACTTTTCATGACTTCCTTGAATCCATTTTTAATCGGTTAGTATTTTACATCTTGTTAACTGACACTCAAGATATAAAAATATTGATTGAGTGAGTTTTGGTCGTGAACTGTTTTACATTGTTCTACATGTATCTGATTTTGGACCACAAAAAATGTTTTAATTTTCTCATACAGGGACTATAGTTTTTCATTAATTTTGTCATGTATGATGTTGCTGCTTTTAAATGTTTACCTTACCAAAATGCTTTTACAGACACATGTAGTGATTGCTTAAATTTTAATGGTCTACGCATTGTAAAATAAATATATGAATAACACCGGCAAGTTTCTCCTTCAGAAAAGTGTTGCTGCCAAAGTTACACACACCATTGTCAGAAAGTAAACCTCACGTTTGCAAGTCATTAACCTGTTTACAGGGAAAGTGCTGCAGGGAATGTAATATTTTTACTGCGTAAACAAAAGCCCTGTATTGAAAAATCAGTATACATCTTTTATGACGTGTGCAAGGCAATGCTTTAGAATCACCCCAGGCAACTTTAACCATGCAGCAATTAACATATCTCAGTGCATAGAAAATTGCTTTTTACTGCTAGAGTGTCCAAAATTGATTTGTGCAAAAGCAAATTTTGTATACTATTATTATTTTGCAGTATTCCTGGTTACTAAGGTCATAGATAAAAATTGACTATTAAGTAAACAACGAAATTGAGAAAGACATGCAGATATTCATGTCCATAGGGTGTGTGACACGTCGTACACCAGCCCTTGTTGACAACATTCTTTGTTTATTCAGTTGGTTTAAAGTTTTGAATCCTTGAATTTTAAGTGTTATGTAAAATAGACAGCTACTCAGACCTGTCATCTCCTAACCTTTACTCTAAAATAATACACTCAGTGGTTGTGGACCTAAAAGCACAAGCATTAAGATCTCTGTTTTGAAAAATAATAATTATTTTGTATACATCTTTCATGATGTGTTTAGCATAATGGTTCTTTGGCACCCTGGGGAGCGAAAATCTAAGCAATTATATGCATGTGTATGTTTATCCAGAAATGCTTTTAACCTTGGAGTAGCGAAAGACAAGCAGTGCACATCAAGATGACAGATTATCATTAGAGCTATTTCCTGTATAACAACAACTTAACAGGCTTAGATATTGCAGTGGAAGGATGACATTTAGTCATACAGTCATGTATGTGTATACTTCAAGCAGTGTTCTTGTTTAAGAGCTGGTTTTATCAGTTGTTTGTAACCATTTAGGCATGGATAGATATTTCACTGGCTATGTGTGTGCTTAGATGGATAGATTTCACTGGCTATGTGTGTGACTAACCCTCTTAATTGCAAAAAACCATTAAATTTGTTACTAGTTGTTAAATTAATTTGCCCTAATCACAAGAGCCCTGAGACATCATGCACTGTTGCTGGTTTTGAAAAATGCTACAAAGGAATGTTGTCTGTATATGTCTTATCTGGGTTGGTCAATTTTACATACACACTTGCTGCTTGGAGCAGTATCACCTTTCCTTATAAACTCAGAAATAAAAATTGGTACCCACACTCTTGTGAGTTGGCACAGGAACAAGTTGTCTCAATTCAGTGACAGTAGATACACTGATGTGATTTGAAGTAATTCATTTCCAAGTAAGAGGGGGTAAAGGGGGGGGGGGGGTCCTACGCATGTTTCACGGACATTAAAAAGTAGAAATAACGCTTCCATGTTCACGTTTCACGGAAATTTACGAAGCAAAAGGACAGTGCATGGTTGGACTTGTTTAGAATGCTGTCTGCAGAATTGCTACTTTAATGACGTTTAATACTGGAGTCGATGTTCTGCTTTTTGAGCCTCCCACACAGCTAGTACAGAGAAGTAACAGAAGTCAGGTGAACATAGGTGAAGATAAACTGATGATGACTAGTGCTGACGGATAGTACTCAATGTCAATGTCATTTGACCCCCTGTCTTATTTACCTGTCTTTCCCCTGTCTTATTTACCTTCCAAACAACAGGTCCAAACTTAGAAGAACTTTGACGTGACTTTGACCATTCTTCCACTACGAGTAGTAACTGCTTGAAGAAGTCATTTCATCCTCGTTGTCGTCTAAGTTTACCGCTTCTTCCTCATGTTCAGATTCTGTGTCATATTCTGATTCTTGTTCAGCATCCTCCGTATCACTTCCACCCTCCTCTGACAATTTTGACTGAACCTCCTCATGTTCCTTCTCCACATCAGAAGCTTCCAAAGGTCTTGTCTGCGGGAACTTCAATTTCTTATTTTGCAGAACAGAAGTGGCATACATGTTTAATGGTAATGTGCCTGCTTTAAACATCGTCGTTTCTTGACGTACGGTGCGTTGTCTGACGGCTTTGCCGTAGTTTGCTGCCCACTCCCTCATCAATACTTGCTCACCGTTGTTAAGCTTTCTCGTGGGCTTGAGGTGGCTCATTCTTGGAAGAGCAGTTCAGTGGTGTAATTTGAGGAATAACAGGGTAGTACGACTTCTCGTGGGTGTAGTAATAAGCTGCCCATCGTACAACTCTTTTGATGCTTTTGTAGACAGTATTAGCCAGATTGCGAGCATGCTGTAAGCATGTAGGAAATTGGTCCTTAGAATGACCCATTGCATGTAGGTTTTCCACTTGGACAGTGAGGCAGCTGTGAAGATCTACTTGGTAACCCGTGTTCAGGTCTTGTAATAGCTCTTGAAGATCTTGAAGACCTTTTAGTGTCATAAAAACTTCACTCCCATAGGTTTGGATGGTTTGTCAAAGAGGGACATCACTTCATCTGTTGATCTCTTTAAGTAGGCATCCACGGCTTTTAAGAGCTCTATAACTTCGTCTAAAGGCAACTTTTGCACCACCTGATGTTTCTGGTGGACAGAGAATGCTTTGTACAACATCCCTAAATGCTTCAGGAATTCCGCAGCACCTTTAACTGTGGTAATTAATTTGACACAGCCCGTTTGTGCATCAGTGACAATTATGTTCTTGTCGAGCTTAATGCAGATGCCCATAGGTTGGGAAAAAGAGGCGTCTTTGGCTCTTGCATTGCAATTTCCTTCCTTCTCGTAATGACCTCTTTATCAGGGACTTTTGCTTTGATCTGGCGACTTCCTGTGTCCGCATAAACCTTCCAGTTCTGTAGGCAGCAATGTGGGAACTTTCTACGCAGTGAGCACTTTACAGGGTTCAAATTAAAATCAGAGCTTTCAGCCTGAATTTGACGGCTTTTTCTCAAGGCCGATTTTTAGCCGGCTCTCAACAAGTATGAACAAGCACCTATCCCAAGTATGGAATAAAGTGTTGACGTGCTAAACGCGGCTCATATGCTTGTGCTAATGTATTTGTATATTTCTCTCAGCAATGGTTGATTTTTAATTTAATTTGCTCATAAGGATGTTCTTAAAATAAGGCACAGCTGGGTGGTACATTGTTACGAAAGGCAGCGTTTTTTTCCACACTGTCTCTCTTTGTTGAAGTGCCGACTTCCTTTCACTGAATTTGACTTCGGACGTTATTCTTTCTACAAGACTGTCGGGGTAGTCTCTCGCACGGAGGCATGTTTTGAATTGGGTGATATTCTCAATGAAAGATTTCGCTGAAGAGTTTGTTCTAAGAAGTCGTAGGGCTTCACCTTTGATAAACCCACCATCTGGGGTGACAAGTTCAATGCCACTCTCATGGAGGATCTCCAACTATTGCAAAATAAGGCTGCAAAGATCATCCTTGACCTGCCCAGCTTCTCCTCTTCAACGCAAGCCCTTGAAGCACTTGGCGGGCAAACCCTCACAACATGCAGGCTTCTCCATCGTTGTGTTCTTATTTATAAATATGTTAATGGCCTGATTGATTTTAATTTTGATATTCCAAGAAATTTTAACATCCATTCATCTAACCCTAACCCTAACCCTAACCTTGTTCTTAACTAAGTTTTTAAACTATTTTAAATTTTTGACTTTTTAAGGAATTTTAACATGTTTTTGTAATTTTTATTTCCTTAGTATTTGCAGGGCCCCACTGAAAACACCTTGGTGATGTGGGCACCCTGGATAAATATTATTATTATTATTATTATTATTATTATTATTATTATTATTATTATTAACCCCTGGTGGGTGGCAAGAAGAGAAGTGAGTGTATTGGAAAGTTTGCAGATATCAAGGATTGCTTGCTTGTTAAATCTTTCGCCTTTGAATACAGTGGTATCCAGAAGTTTATTTCTTTGTCTGAGATTTCAGCCGTAAATTTAATTGTCCATTGGTCACTGTTTGCAACCAGGACAATAAACTCTTCTATCTCCTTTTTGTCAACACTCCACAGCGCGAATATGTCATCGATGTACCTTTTCCACTCAAGTGGTTGAAGAGTGTAGAACATTTGTACTACTGTTTGACTGAGCCAGTGGCGTTATGCTAAGCCCGATCAGTGTCTCTCTTTGACGTAGATTTATCAGATTTCACTCTTCGCAACTTATCATTGTTGCGTTCAACGTGGCGATAATGAAACTTGGTTAGTGCACCTATGAATTTCCGCTCGGCCTCTCTCTTTATGGAGTGTAAATTCCTTGTCAGGAGTGATATTTGCTTTTGCGACATAGTGCAGGTCTCTTGGGCATGTGCCCTTTACTGTGTGGGCCTGAAGTTTAGCTATTGACGTTTCTGACTGCTCCATTTTTCTCTTGAGCATGGAAATCTCGTCGACGGCAGACTGGCAAGATAGCTTGCTGGCCTTTCACAAATTAGATCGGGCCTTTGAAAATGATAAATGCCGCAACAGTGACACTGATTTTCAGCACAACAGCGAAAGCACGCGAAAAAAGCAACAAGGTGCTAAGTGGAACAGGATCAAAGACGCATTGGTAACAAAGAAATCGTGAATGAAAATTTCCTGGTTCCTAAAAGAGAACTGAATTGCTGCAGCACTGCTACCCCGTGTCTGGCCTATTTCCTTGAAAGTCGCGTTGTTGATCACGCCTAAAACCAGACTGGAAAAAAAAAGATCACCGGCAAATAGAGATAGTCGCTAGAACAAAGACTTGATTTACAAGAATTGAGACAATAATTGTTAACGTTCTGTAATTTGTTGTTGTTGTTGTTGTTGTTTTTAATTCAGAAAGCTTTTAAAACGTCATCCAATTCACTTTCGGTATGTGTGTAAGTGTTTCATGGCTGCATTACTTTCTGATTTGAAACTTTTACTACTATGACATTCCAGGGACGTTGATTTTGCTGATGAAGGGATGGGGTGTCATTTTGTTCTATTTCTGGGATGAAAAATCGCCGGCAAGAGTGGCCAAAGTGCCGGCTCTCGCCGGCAGCCGGCTGCTATTTTAAACCCTGCATTCTTCACAACCACCAACAGCACGATCAGACATGTTTATAGTAATCACACCTCCAGGAACTCTTTGTGTGAAACATACAACACATTCTCGCTCACGCACGTAGAAATCACTTCTTTGCAATCGGTGGGATACTTACAGAAAAAGACAACATTTCCCTCAGCTGCCACTCCATTCTGCTCCAAAGTGACCATGTAAATGGTTTCCTCCACATCGCTGGCACATACAAGAATGGAGTCATTTGCCTTTGCAATACTAGATGGCTCGATGTTTTGAGAAAAGTGCACTTTTGCCAAGTCGACGTTTCGGCCAATATAGCTCTGCTCTAAGTTCTTCAAAAAGGTCATATGCAACCCCCAAGGTCAGTTGTCACGCGAGATCTTTTTAAAGACACAATGGTCACGTTAAGAGAACACCCGGAGAGCTCCGCTTTGCTTTGTACACTTCGTAGGTCTTTGTAAGTCTATGTAAGTATTCTTTCACAAAAAAAAGGATGTTTTCTCGTCAATTATCACCGATGTCGGAAAATTAGTTATTTGTTTCACTTATCACGGCAGGCATGACGTTCACAGTTCATGGCTTTTAAATTTTTACAATCACAAGTCACCGCAAATAAAAACAGCCGATCACGTTTCACGGGAAACCCCCTTACAGGCCCTTAATTAAGATGAACTAGTTCTCCATGCAGTAGCTGTTCTTTTATCAAGTAAAAGCTTCAATTCCTTGTTTGTAAGTTCTGATTAATGTACTGTAACAGCTGATAATATTGGAAACTGACAAAATATTTGGAAATATAACAACAATTTATTCTTTATTTTTATCTATGTAGATTGGCATTCCTCATTTGATGAGTCATGGGACTCTCGTTTGCCAACTCCTTTAGCTTTAGACTTATCTGTGGGGGAGGAAGAGGAATTTACTCTGTACACAAATAATAATGGTTACAGAGGTGAGTCAATTATACTGTATCAGTGTTCCAGAACAAGTTAGAGAGTGAGTGAGGAATAGGGCAAGGGGGGGGGGGGGGAGATTCGAAAACATCAACACATGTATGTATACAGTGGATACCCCTTACAGTCTCACCTTGTTGTTATGGCTGCATTATTTTGACCCCATAGCAGCTTATGAATTATGATAACCCATTAATTTGGTCACCCTGTTAATGGGGCTAAATATTTTGTGGCCCATTGGTGCTTCCATTTGGTGTGCTTTATCTGGTTTTTGATCTGAGAACTCTATCTTTTGCAAAAATTGCTCTAAATGTATCTGTACTTTAAGTTAACAGAATGCTAAATTTTCATATTTTGTCAATCTTAACCAATACCTGATGCCTCCATATCATTTCAGTGGTGGATTTCTCTTTGTTGCAGACTCTCCAACTACACCGGACAGTCACCCTGACTTACCAACGTCCAATGGCCTTGTCCCAGATGACACAGAATACCTTGAGATGGCACGGAAAGGTGGAGGTCATTCAGGTAATTTTGCTGTGACTCTAGAACATTTTCTTTTTGTAACCTGAGTATATGTGAGATTGCTCTCAAGCAACACTTAGCTGATTAATATATCAGTAACCTTCATGGTCAGATAATGAAAATGTTACACTAAATTATGCTACATGTGGCAGTTGATTTACATGTACATTGTACTATAAGCTGGTTGGCTGTTGATCAGTTTGTTACCATATTTAAATTCCAGGTTTTTTTCCAAGACACGGTGTTTCTAATTAGTGTGTCAGTGCTTTGTCATAGTGGTGGCACTATTAGAAATGATGCCTATATGCTGAACTCCAATACAAAGTGTCTTCTTATGTATGTTTCTTATGGATTATAGTATTGTTTCCTCTTGACAGATCTTTTATCAATTGAACCTCATACACCTGCCTCTGAGCCAGTAAGGTATGACAAGAAAGACGGAGAATGGTATACTCACAATGGAGTAGATGTTAAAGACACACAGCAGAGGAAAGGTTAGGAGCCTTGCGGTTCAGATGATAAAAGTTATTTGTTATTTATTGCCCACTCTGTATTACATGTACATTGTTTTTCTTCATATTTTTCTGGGGACAGAAAAATTAAACATTGTAACATTTTGTGTTTTTCTGTCAGAAATGGTCACAGTGAGTAGCACTCCACGACAATCAAACATTGATGCTTCATTAGACATTGAGACAGAAACAGATTACCTCAAGATTGCAAAGAAAGGTGGTGGGCATAAAGGTAAGGGTAACAGTTTATGACAAATCCACAAGTTATAGACAGAACGTTCATGCGTGACATTATTTGGGACACTGTAAAGTGACATTTACAAATGTAACAAAAAATTCAAGCTTGTTTGATCTGTTGTATCCATGGAATTAATCTGATGTTGAATTTGGCTTTAAAATGAACTAGAAAGACTTGAGTTGAGGAACTTGTTTCTTGTGGTACAGATTTGTTGACCATAGAGGCTCATACACCCACCCCTGAGCCAGTTAAAGTTGACAAGAAGGATGGCCAGTGGTATACGCATGATGGAGTAGATGTCCAAGACACCCAGCAACGCAAAGGTAGGATTTTTAATTTCTTCTGTTTGTTTGTTTGTTTGTAGCCACCATGAATAAATTCTTTGTTTTGATGTAATTAAAATTTCATCCTATACATTTTTTGGTGAATGAATTGTTTTTCTATCAGAAATGGTGACAGTATCTTCACCACCATCAAACCTGGACACTTCAGTGGACATTGAGACAGAAACTGATTACCTCAAGGTTGCAAAGAAAGGTGGTGGTCATAAAGGTCAGAGGTTATTCAGTGCTAACAGAGATGTTTATAGGAGTGTCTTTATGTTGTGCTTTTGAAAGGGATGTGGTGACACTCTGCAGTATGGTGTTATATCCCTGCCAAAATTCACGTTTTGTTTTTAACATCCAAGTCTCCATTTAAAATGCTATGTTTATGATTAAGACCTGGAGTTTTGATTACAAAATCCCTACTTTGAATTTAACATCAAACCTAACTGTAATCATTTTAAGTTCTAAGATGCTAGAAAAAGATTCAAGATTGAAGTTTTCTCTTCAACAACAAGTATTCGCTTCAATATTCATATATCTGCTTCAACATTCAAGCCTTCGTTTGAACAGTAAAGTATCTTTACAACAATCAAGCCTTCACCTCTGCATTTAAGTCTTCCCTTGAATGTCAAGTATTGGATTTCAGCCTTCTGAAAGATGCGCCAAATAACATTCAAGTTTTGAATTCAAACTTCAAGTTTTGATTCGAACTTTACGCTTGATTGACTCCGTCACATGACCCTGCCCAAGGTCAGGCGTGCGCATTGGTGGCCTACCCGGCATGTTTTGCTTGGGTGATAACAATAGAAGGCCTACACAACTCCTATTCATGTAATAACCAGTTCACAGTTTGGCTCGAATGAGTATGTCTTTTAGGGATCTGCCCCTTTTGTGTGCGACCATAGGGGGATCTTTAATTATCCTGTTAAGAAAAGGTTGTTGCTGAATTAAATGTCAGTTTTGCATAAGTAGGTATTTGCTTTATATTAGGCACTGATGGACGATATTTTGTGACAAAAGGCATGCAGATTCACGTGTTTTGTTTACGCCTTTGTCGAAGGGCAAGTTTTCTGTCCTCAAATTTAATCTAAGCCAGGGTTCTTGAAATCAAAGTTTCGGGATACCCTCTTTCCTTGAGATGTGTTTTACAGTTTGAAACCGCAGTTTTGAACGTAGTTACTGAGGAGTTTGTCCGGAGAAGCCTAAGTGCTCCGCCTTTAATGAAGCCCTTTTTGAACCCTGCTGGGTGGCAACTAGAGAAATGTGTTTACTGACAGAAATGTTTCAGTTGGTTTGAAATACGTTTTTATGTCTAATATAGACTTGTTAGCGAATCTTTCGGCTTTGTAAACGCTTGTGTCGAGGAACGAAGTATCTGTGTCAGATACTTCAGCCATAAACTGTAAAGCGCTTTTGAACTTTTAGGATATTGGCGCTATATAAATATTTTATTATTTATTATTATTTATTTATGGTGGGGTGGTGGCTAATGAATGGCTGTATGAATGGTGTATGAATCATGGTGTATGAATGGGAATGTAGGAGTGGGGGGTGACCCTCTGTGATCGACTGGCATCCTGGTTGAAGGTCCAGCATTTGTGAGCCACTTGGTTCGTGAAGACTCTTGCAATATCTCTCTCAGTCGTGATGTTTAGAGTGCACCTAACCCCGAAACCAAAATATTTTTCTGCTAATATAAAACTTTGCACCTATTTAACAAACCCTTAACTGTTACTTGCAGTTTTGGACTTTTTATGGCCTTTAAAACTTACGAAAAACTAAGCATCATTTGGTACATGACCAAGTCATCAGACTGATGATTGCCTTGTGCGTGAAACTTAAGTAACTGTCCGTGCAGTCTCCATCTTTTAATTATAGTATAATATATATATATATATATATATATATATTATATATTTTGGGGTTAGGTGGCAGCACTTATTTCTTTGCACAGTAAGGGCTCTTGTACTTTCCCACAGATCTGCTATTAACATTTGTTTGCAGATCTGCTCACAGTAACACCCCATACTCCAACCCCTGAACCAGTTAAACATGACAAGACAGACGGATTATGGTATACTCATGATGGAGTAGATGTCAAGGAGACACAAGAGAGAAGAGGTAAATATTTGTTTTGAATTGTATAATTATATAATTGTATAATTATTACCATCTCCAGTAATCAAGGAAATTCTGTTTGATTGCTATTAAGTCAACTGCAGTTTATTAGCACCAGAAAGGTTGAACCAACCACTATACAATGTAGTCCATTGTGTATTTAGTAACCCTGTATTAAGTGCCCCCCCCCCCCCCCAGTAAGTGGACAGTTGCCTTCTTGCCGTCTTATTTCTTTGAGGCAGAAACTGCTGCTTGTAAGGTGATTAGAAATGTTTGACTTGATACATGCAGTATTACTTTAGTGCAGCTCTGATGAGTAAAATTAATACATCTCTCACATATGCAATATATCAGTCTGAGTTCCTGGTTTAAAGTTTTTTGCAGACATAGATACAACTGCATGGCCATGCACAGTGTGTAATAAAAGTGTAAAATGATGTTTTATGGTCACTTCTCCTTGGGTGAAATTCTTTCCTTTTTTACACCAGTTATAATTACATAAATAAATGAACATGAGGATTGTTTTTTACTTCAGAGTTATTTTTGGACCTCAATGGCAATGACGAGAGCTTACCTGCCGCAGGAGGGAAACCCACAGAATACCTTGACTTGGCTAAGAAAGGTGGAGGACACAAAGGTAACTATTAACTTAACATGGGTTGATACTGGATTAATGATTGTTGTTATTGTTTAGTGTAAGACTTGGCATTCCATAGTGAAAATGTGTACTGGGAGAACCGTATACATTCTGTACATGTCTAAGCTGGATAGTACAGTGGCCCTTTTTTCATCTCTCAACACATAACTACAAAACTTTTCAGGCAAAACTGAATTGTAAATAGGAGCCATATTTTACAACTTTACTTGACTGTATTATTGTCTACCTTTGTTCAAAATGTACAGATACTTGCACTTCATCATTCTGCAATGTACATAGACTTCAACTAGTAAAATGCATTTGTGTATTAGACTTTTTTGTTCTAATTTTGAATTAACAAATTTGACTATAATGAAATAACCATACTCATGATTCACTTTGACTTCGCTATAAGGATGGTCACCATGATTTCTTGATAATGTGTTAGAGGACTGTCCAGTACAAAGTGACTAAACATACCATACAAATGTAAGTCAGCTTTGTTTTGCTGAGCATGTCATCTTATAATGTTTTTTCAGGTCTGTTGACTGTTGAGGATCACATCCCATCCCCTGAACCACAGAAATATGAAAAGAAAGGAGGAGAGTGGTATAATCAGGATGATATGGTGATCAAAGATGGACCCCAGGGTGAGGCCCGCAGATTCACAGAACTGTACATAAACATGTCTTTCTAAGTATGCATGACCAGTAATTTACTTTCTTTATTTGTTGGAGCTTCCTGCTGTGCTGTGCTCCATGTACACTGTAGAAAGGGCAAGCAGAAACAGAAATAACTACAAACTCTCACAAAAATTATGCATACGAGACTGTTTTCTATTCACAGAAGAGAACCTGTTTAACAAAACCAAAAACAATTTGTGAAATAGAAAGACAAAAGTAATGAGCAAGGAGAAAGTTTGAGCAAAATACTTAAAATGTCATTTCCTGTTTTCTCAGAATCCTGCAAGGCCTTTTAAAGGACCAATATCTGGTTACTGCGCATGCTTTAAACTTTGATTTCTTGACAGGAAGTCGCGAATTCAAAAGACGCGAGAAGTGATATAGAACCTTCAAAAATCCGTTTGCATCGTGCTCAGTTTAGGTCGGTTAAATCTTTGTGTACAATCAGGGGCACCCAACGAGAAAATTTTAGCAAAATACTTGAAATATCATTTCCTGCTTTGTAAGATTGCTTCAGAGGTTTATAAAGGCATATTTGTGAAAGCTAATACGGATTGATCTGTTCGGATTTTTTAGCTGAATATTTAGGCCGCAGAAAATGTTAGGAAACAGAATCCTATCCGCGAATTTCCGAGCTGCTGATGGCTCGCCGAAAATGCTAGCTGACCTTATTTTGCACTCTAAACGACGTATTTGTCCCTCCAAAAACAATAGGAACTAATAAGTCCTCCTGTTACGAAAGTCCGACGTGATGTTTCACCAAAGAAATCTCTAGCTTTCAATGTAATGAAATCCGAAAATCTCCGGTGATTTATATTTTGTGTTTCGCATCGTGGATCGCAATTTATAGACCCTTTTTGTCAAGAAATTTAAGTTGTAGCTTCCTTGGAGCTATAAAACGCGAGCAAATATTTAAATGGCGGATGTAAACAGCGGATTACCGCGTGGGCCGCGGGATAATCTTGTCACCTCAATGTGACAGTTCTATTGTTTTTGTGAAAGATAACAGCTGACGTTCACGCGTGCGCATTATCGGGATAGTGTCCCTTTAAAGGGATATTTGTGTAAGATAAGGCAGGGTGAGCTGTTTCAGTTAGGGTGAGAGTTACTTGTTAGTCACAAAAACTTTGAAGGAACAGAATGTTATTCCTGAATTTCCAAGCTGCTGTTGGCTTTTTGAAATTGTTAGCTGACCTTATTTTGCAACTTAATCGAAGTATTATTTTATGCGCTCTCAAAACAAAAGAAATAACTTAACTTGTTACGAAAGTTTGAGGTCACATTTTACCAAAGAAAACTCAGTTTTTGTCAGCATGATTAAACCAAATTTCTGAGGTAGATATTCTTTGGAAACAATACTTGTTTGGTGCCCCTGTTGAGAGACATGCAGTGTTGATTGGTTCTTCCTGTTTGCTATTCTGAGGCATGTTGTTATGAAATAAGCATGAAGTACAGATGTATTGAAGTGTTAGCTGTAGGGTAGCCAATAACATTGTATGATTTAATTCATCTGTACCACATGCAAGCAGAAAAATAACCATTTGAAGGTAGCTCTGACTAAAATTTATACCATTATTTATTCTGATGAAAATACACAAGTACACACTCAAGCTCAATCACCAATTTCTGGTTGGCATTTTGTTTAACATGCAAGCTCAAGGTAAGCCAAACTGAGGCTAAAAATTTGGGAAGCAAGACATGAGAGTCTGTTGGGTTGAAATTCAGTGTTTTTTCTTGGAGTTGAATGCCCATTTTAAATAATCGTTGGCTACTTACAGTACAGAGCAGAATTTTGCTTTCAATTGATGTTTTATTTTGATCTTTTACTTTATTGAAGCTACCAGTAAGAATTTTTCGAGATATGCGTGCACATTTAAGTAATGCTGTTATCTCAAATCAAGCACTCAGTCAAGCAGAAATTGGGAATGTTTTGCACCTTGCATGCGTGCCATCACATTTGAAGAAAGAGAAGGTGGTGGAATCTTTAGGAAATTTGAAAAGTATATTTCCCACCTAGATCTATTGATTAAAACTTGAGAGAGGTACAGTAGATATTCTATCAATGCTTTTTACGCATAGCAAGTCTTGCTGAAATTTATTGTCTGAATCCCCTACTGGAATACTGAAACTGAAATAATTTTTATTTATTTATTAATTTAATGCAGGCCTACTTTTTTGAAGTTTAAGTTCAGCAAAGTGATTCTGGAATTTGCATTTTTTGAAATTGCAAAATTTATTTCTTTTCTTTTCTTTCAGATACTGGTGATGTCAAGAAACGCCGTCGGACTTACAGTGATTCAGCAGCTGAAAGTAAAGCTGAAACGGAATATTTGAGAGTTGCAAGAAAGGGTGGAGGGCACAAGGGTATGGCTTAATTTTCACATTTTGGGTATGAATTTTGCTTGAAACATTAATTGAATATCATTATTTGTGATCAAAAATAATAAAGCATTGTCTTTTGTTATTTATTGTGTATTTTCTTTTGCAGATTTGCTGATGATTGAGTCCCATGTTTCTTCCCCTGAACCAGTTAAAGTTGACAAGAAGGACGGCCAGTGGTATACCCACGATGGAGTGGATGTCCAAGACACCCAGGGAAGAAAAGGTATTCCCATGCAGGACAAGCTGTTTTTGGGATGTCGCAGTGTTATATTAAATTATAGGTTGTGACAAACATCTAATGTTTATGTGAAAGACATAAATTACACTGAAACTTGTATATTTGTTAACAAAAACCCTCATTAAGTGGACACTTTGAGTGTCCTCAGAGGGTATTTTTATGATGACACGGCTATCTTCTTTTGAAGGGCATGTTTTCCAGGTAATTAATTTTAGTGACTCTACCTGGAATGGCCAGTTGTGAAAAGGTTTACAATAAATCATGTCAAGTATGTGGGTAAATAAAGGTAATATATTTTGCAATTTATTAGAACCTGTATTGATAGGACACCCCACATTAAGTGTATACTTGCGAGGGTCCCAAGGGTGTCCCCTTTATGAAGGTTTTACTGTAAATTGCAGTCTAGGGAAACAAATGAAATGCAGATCTTGGTAGTTTTACAAGAAACTGAACTGAAAGAGTATTTCAAGCCTACATCACTACTCAAACAACCCTGATACGCTGGGAGCAGGTCAATGCTGGGTTCTTAAATGATTCATTATATCATCCACTCATTCCCCACGCAGGATACTTATTGTAAGAACTTGCAATAGACCTGCTCCCAACTCACTGGTAGGACAATGCTCAACATTGTGGAGTCTGTAGGTTAATAGGTGATTGTTTCTCATTGTACACACATCCTTGGACTGTTTTTTTTTTTCAGGCTGTAAGAACAATTGTTAGATAGCTTACATAGTGTGAAGACAACTGGTGTGATATCTTGTGTGAGACTTCAATGTGAGTCTGTGCATTTGTTCCTTTCAGAAATGGTCACACTGTCCAACAGTCCACACCCATTCAGCGCTGCCACTTCTAATGTAGATATTGAGACAGACACTGATTATCTTAAGACTGCAAGGAAAGGTGGAGGACATAAAGGTACATTGTAATAAAGTAGTCCCCTTGCATCAGTGACCCAACAATGTGTCATCTGCTCCAAGTTTAGTAGTCTCAAGTTAACGGCTGTAATTATACCATAGCAATGCAGACCTTCATTTAGGAAAGACACTGCTGCATAAAGGATTATTCCTTAGGCTACCTGCAGAATTTATTTGTTTTAACTGCTGCTACTAAAAACATATTACTGTGTTAACAGTAGGATAAATGAATTTACTCTATTAGATTTGTTAACAGTGGAACCCCACACGCCCACCCCTGAACCAGTGAAATATGACAAAAAAGACGGGCAGTGGTACACTCACGATGGAGTGGATGTCAAGGAAACGCAATCAAGGATAGGTCAGTAGCAGCATACAGTACAACAATTCATTTTTGATTGAAGAAGATAAATCTGGAATACAACACATTAAGTATTTTATTCAGAGTATGTTTTTTTCTTTTGTTGCAGATTTATCAGCAAGCATAAATAGTTCTGTACGTGAGGATGATGCAATTGCTGCTGGAGAAAGTAGTGGTGAATACTTGAAGTTAGCAAAGAAGGGTGGAGGCCATAAAGGTTAGGTTATGGTGTTTCTCTAATGATCCATCTATTTCAATCTCTCTTTTCTTGCCAGTTACATGTAATTTATGCATTATTTTAAGTCGTCCTTTACCAATACCACCACCTGTTTCAGTTGCCGTAGTCTCATCCATACAGCCGTGCAACTTAACTGTTACATTGTAACAGCTTTGTGTCTTCCTTTTGCTTGATGGCCAATTTATTTTGGCTTGAACAAAAGCTCTTACAGTCATTTTCTCATGCAAACAGCTCTGTTAATCCCGTCACCTCATCAAGGCAGCCAGATTTTCATGACCTCCTGGCCAGTGACATTGTATTTTGGTGTTAGTCTATAGCTATGTAACTTATAGTTGTGTTATACAGGAGACCCCTGCTATCTCGAACTTGAGGGAATTGAAAAGTTGTTCATGTACAGCTGTAGCAAGTTTAAGAGTGCTGTCCAATCTCTTTGTAGGTTTTTTTATGAGAACAGGTGTTGTATGTTGTTGGCTCTCTTATTATTATACACAATGGTCACCATCGAGACAGCCATAGCATATTCCTTTATGTCAGCATCACCACTGTGAACATCATGGTTGTGGGAAGTAACATATGGTGATCTAATCCCTACCTTTCTTAAGAAATTAAGAAAAAGCTTTCCTGACTCTGGTTTGAGGCATTTTTTATATTGACATTAATTTTTTATACCTGTTTTGTGGGTCAGATCTGTTGACAATAGAGGCCCACACACCCACCCCTGAACCAGTGACATATGACAAGACAGATGGACAGTGGTACGCTCATGATGGAGTGGATGTCAAGGATACCCAGCAGAGAAAAGGTACGGTCATATAAAATTAATCAGTGGAGATAATTTTCCTTCATATTGGTAATTTGGTAAAATTAAAAGTTACATTGTAAACATGGACAAAGAAGTAAGTAAACTTCATTGTACAGCTCCACTAGATGATGCAAGGTAATCATATTTAAGAGAAAAATATGGAATTTCAGTTTGATTTCAAGTCAAAATGTTGTATTGCATTTCAATGCAACAGACTGATCAAACAACTGAAGTTGAAACTTTTCTCTTGGTTTTGTAAAGTGCCTTCACTTCCTTTGTCCTTTTGGTGCCTTGCAGTTATACTGCCATTACAGATGTCAACTACTTGTCAGTGCTTGACTACTGCACTTATACTCTTGACTTTGCAGACCATTAAATGTCTTTAATTATGGATACTTTTTGAATTTATATAATTGCTTAACTTTTCTTAAACTTTTCTCTTACCCTGTCACTAAACTGAAACAGTTGCTGTGGGGAGCTTGTATTTACCTAACCTGAAGTCATTTGTCTTTAGAAATGGTAACAGTCGCCAGCAGTCCTCGTCCATCAAACCTAGACACTTCCATGGAGGTTGAGACAGACACAGAGTATCTGAAGATTGCAAAGAAGGGTGGGGGACATAAAGGTAATTTTCCACTGGCTGAGGACCACAAAGATTAATTAATGGCTGCTTGTTTTGTTTTGTTTTGCTTGTTTTGCCTCCTCCATTACTGACCTTATGGAACTAAAGTAGGTTACAAATAAACCAACAATGCACTCAGAATGCGCTGCACATTATTAAAGTGCCACTGGGACCAGAATTTTGGTATTCCATGTTTTTGCATTTTCGAAAATAGTCTGTGGTTGTTAGTCACCATGCCAAATTTCAACTCATTACGACGACTGGAAGTCGCTTTTTTCGGACGGTTTTTGTCGAGATTTTACGGCCGCCATTACTGACCCTTGTTCCGGAAGCTGGCTTGCGAATTAGCAGAAGTGACGTTAGAGGCTCACCTCAAACCTAATACCTTCATACATTTGCTTGCCGCAAGAAATTTAACTGTCGTGGAGGGAAGATTTCCTGCCAACTGTTTGCTGTACGGCCTTGAAATTTTCGTTGCTGCAGCAGTTATAAAGGGTATTACTTGTGTTGTACAATGCTACAACAATAAATCCAACCACCAAGCTGGTATTTCTCTTCACCAAAGCCTTGCGAGCAGACCCGCAATGGAAAAATGAATAATTTTTGTGATCACACACAGTGCAAATTTCAACCCGAGAGGTATTTTTTTCGGCTGTTCTGATCACTTCACGGATGAGTGTTTCCAGAGGGCTGTTCATGTCGAAGGATCCCAGAGGTCGATTATTCCATGGTCCATTCCAAGTATATGGAAGAAAAGATCCGGAAAAAACGAGACGAAAGGTACCTAATCTTAACGCAGTTGAAGTGATAGTTTGTTTCTTTTTCGACACATCCACCATTGAGCAAAACTTATTTTCTTTTAACGTGTTTTAAAGTTTATTTTTCTTGTGGAAAACCCTTTCAGTTCTGCCGTCTGCTAGGGCGAAGATCTTCGGTGTAGTCCTCATAAAATGCATCCTGGGCGAATGCAGGACCGCCGCGGTTAAGCCAACACTTTTGTATTCCGTGTGTGTTAATTTCAAAGCAGTAAGCGCTTAGAAGCATGGTCATTTATTTTGTAGCATACCATCCTGAATGTGGAGAAACTTTTTTCCTTATTCCCTGTCGGGGAAGAGTCGATTGACATTATTATTCGAAATATATAAAGGCTTCAACTGCTCGGATCGTCTTGCGTGGAAATTTAAGTTGGTTGGGAAAATATATCACACGCCACTATTTGTCTAAGGGGTTTACAATGTTATTTCTTTTAACTGTCATAGCAATCTTAGTAAATGAACTACCAAGAAAAATGATTAGATCCCGTACGAAAATTTACAGCCAGACACGGCAAGAATCCAGCCTGATTCTGGTTAGAAAGCCTTTTTCGCGGCGAGAATGGAACGGGACAAAGCGAGACATGAAATTTGTCTCGCTTTGCAACGAGAACGAGACATTTGTCTTGCTACTGTCTGAGCGGGAATTTGGCTAGATTTGAACGTGACAGGGTGAGACTGAACTTATCATTATTGAAAAGCTACGTAAAACTCAACGAGACATTTGTTGGGCTGTATTATGAGCGAGAATGCGGCCAGAATCAACGAGACAAAGATAAAGAGAAATTTGTTGATTATATATCTGGTCTGAGTGCTTCTTGTACGAAAATGTCTGGCTTGACAAAGTCTCATTCAAGCCTAACTCTAGCCTGAATTAGTGAGAAACGTAATAAAAGCCCAACATCTAATGTGTTTTGTTTACGAAGTCAAACCTTAAATTAATTAGGATTCATTATTTCATTATATCTTTCTCACTACAACATATAACAGACTGAACTCACCATGATTTAAGCTTAGATTTTGTAGTTATCCGACTGATCCGGAACAATTCAGTCTCACTGGTTTCATATTACGGTCCGTTTTTGTGCCAACGGCTATCCGTTATATGTGTGTTTTATTTTATGACAATGCACTGAAAAAATATTTTTCCAAGTGGAAGATTCTGAACAGTTTCGGCGAATAAAGCACCATTACTCCACATTTCATAACAGGCATGCGTCGGATTTTATCGCAAAGTTCCCTTGGGACAGCTGAGGCATAAATGTAATTGGCCAACTTTTGTGAAACGATTGTTTTCTTCTACGCATTACAAAATTGACGTGAAAACATTCTCAACCATTGGTAATTTGACTTACAACGTAGAAAAGCGCGGACAGTTTTAGCGTGAAGTACTTATGCAGTTCAGTTGGGAAACGAATTTAATGTTTTGCTTTCCTGGAGCAAAGATCTGAAGCCGTTTTGTAAATGTCTGCTCTGTCGGATTGGCTCCAAAGGATAATGTTTCGCCACGATAAATTTAGGTTCTTTGATCTGGTGCAAATTGCTGCAAATTGAAGTCACTCTCGAATTGTATTTAAGTCCATTTTTCCACAAGGGAAAGAATATGGAAGAACTGACCACAAATACTGAGGTGAGCAAAGTGTCCTTGAAAATTATAATTATCAGTGGCACATGATTATCTACATTTTATACTGCCGAGTTCGACATTGATCATGAGAAATAATTGTAGTTTCCTTCGAGCTCCGTACCGTAAAAATATCAAGTCCAGGTTAACCTTTGCCTAGCTATAAAAAACGTTGTAGGTCTTACCTTTATTACAACGTGTGCTAGTTTAGCGTCTTTAATACACCATTAATGCAATTTTATCGTGTACAAAGGTTACAAAATAAACCTAACACATGTATTTTGAAATTGTTGTTCGTTGTACTAGTTATATATAGAGATATAAAGCTACTCGAACCATTAAAACCGCTGTTGTCGTCTTGCTTGCCAGCGGGATTTTTCCTACCGTGAATCGGGCCTGAATCTCGCCAGATTACTGCTCATAAAGGCGCTCCAATTTCGCGGCGGTACAAATGTCTCGTTCCATTCTTGTTCATTTTTCCCGCTCGTGTCGGCCTAATTTTCGCTGAGTTTTTTCTCGCTCAATTCTTTCTGTTTAGCGGGACATTTGTCTGGCTGGAATTTTGCTTGTGTCAGGCCATAAATTTTCGGTTTAGAATTACGCTGAGATGTCATTTCGTTAAAAAATTGACGTAACTAAGTCACGCCATGGTCAAAACTATTTCGTCACGTTCTTCTTCGCGAGTGCTAGAACAGGTGGATGACCAAGGAATGAGGGAAGGGAAAGGTATTCATACTATAAGAGATCCATGATATCACAAGGAGAAGGGTGCAGAGAAGACATTGGGGGGGGGGGGGTGGCAGCACACACGTCAAACGTTAGAAAAATCACCGGTTCGGGGAAGTCCCTTGCTTTCGCCAAGTTGAATAATTCAAAAGTAAAATGCAAGCATTTTTTTGGCAGTTTTGCTTTGCTTCGCCAAAATCTTTAGGGAAAGTTGTGTAGAAAAGTACAAGAAATTCAATGGAGTTGACTTCTCTTCGATGAGAGCAAGGAAGAAGGTGCTAGCGAGCTTTGAAGCTGTAACACGTAAACATTAGTATACGTCATTGAAAGACAGAAGCCGATTCAGGGAATTGTTTTACTTTAGCTAAAGCATTTATCGAATCATGGCCTAAAAGTAGACCTTTACGTTTCATTTTTCAGTAGATAACCGTTCCCTTTCAATTTAAGGATAATTTTTCTTCATCAATGAATCTATTTAAATTTCCATGCCCTTGTTTAATATTTAGAATTACGCTGAGATGTCATTTCGTTAAAAAATTGACGTAACTAAGTCACGCCATGGTCAAAACTATTTCGTCACGTTCTTCTTTGCGAGTGCTAGAACAGGTGCATGACCAAGGAATGAGGGAAGGGAAAGGTGTTCATACTATAAGGGATCCATGATATCACAAGGAGAAGGGTGCAGAGAAGACGTTGGGGGGGGATGGCAGCACACACGTCAAACGTTAGAAAAATCACCAACTTCAAAACTTTATGTCACTTGGGCACATATCTTGAGTGACCGTAATGTATTTGCACCCCGAGGGGGGGGGGGGGGAAACGGTGGGGTCCAATGCCCCTGGGGCTTTTCTTGTTTTTATTATTACCCCGCCGCCGTCAGGACGGGGTCTAGTAATACCCGTTTTTTTTTTTTTTTTTTTTTTTTGTCGTGGTCACTTGCCCCAGACCTCCGCTTGGTCAAAACAATACTTGCCAGTAATCTTGGTTCGTTTAGCGTTATTTTGCCAGAATTTTCATGAAAGTTGGTGTAGAAAATTACTGGCGATTTAATGGCATGAAAACCCCTTCGATGAAAGCAAGAACGAAGGTGCTAGCGAGCTTTGAAGCTGGCATGAATTCGCCAAACTTGCCCTGGCACGTAAACATTACATCATTGAAACACAAATGGCGATTCGGGGAAGTCCCTTGCTTTCGCCAAGTTGAATAATTCAACAGTAAAATGCAAGCATTTTTTTGGCAGTTTTGCTTTGCTTCACCAAAATCTTTAGGGAAAGTTGTGTAGAAAAGTACAAGAAATTCAATGGAGTTGACTTCTCTTCGATGAGAGCAAGGAAGAAGGTGCTAGCGAGCTTTGAAGCTGGAATGAATTCACCTAAACTTGCCGTAACACGTAAACATTACGTCATTGAAAGAGAGAAGCCTATTTGGGGAATTGTTTTGCTTTCGCTAAAGCATTTATCGAAGCATGGCCTAAAAGTAGACCTTAACGTTTTATTTTTCAGTAGATAACCGTTCCCTTTCGATTTAAGGATAATTTTTCTTCATCAATAAATCTATTTAAATTTCCGTGCCCTTGTTTAATATTTAGAATTACACTGAGATGTCATTTCGTTAAAAAATTGACGTAACTAAGTCACGCCATGGTCAAAACTATTTTGTCATGTTCTTCTTTGCGAGTGCTAGAACAGGTGGATGACCAAGGAATGAGGGAAGGGAAAGGTATTCATACTATAAGGGATCAATGATATCACAAGGAGAAGGGTGCAGAGAAGACATTAGGGGGGGGGGGGGATGGCAGCACACACATCAAACGTTAGAAAAATCACCAACTTCAAAACTTTATACCACTTGGGCACATATCTTGAGTGACCGTAATGTATTTACACCCCGAGGGGGGGGGGGAACGGCGGGGTCCAATGCCCCTGGGGCTTTTCTTGTGTTTCTCTGCAAGCGACCACTGTACTATGATTGACACGATAGGCTTCATCAGCTGACTGCCAGATGACTACAACATTACGGCTCTTCAAGATTTTTTCCCATACTATGCTAAGAATGGCCAAAAATCTCATTGCTTCACAATATAAACATAAACAGCGGCAGAAAAAATATAGCTTCTTTTATTTCTTCAACGAAGCGAACAATAAAAACAATCCACGATGCTTGAGAATTCACAGGCATCAAATTCTAGAGTTTTTATAGGTGTTTTGTCTAAATTTCCAAAGCTTAAAACATCAGTTTTTCGAATAGCTGGACAGCGATTTATCGGTTGGAGTAGAGTTATCCGCTCTTTGACCAACTTGTGCCTGAACTGTAATCACTCTAAGCATCATTTTGCGCATATTTGGAACTCCCGCCAGCATGGCGAGAAAAACAACTTTGAACAGTTTGTTTACAAGTTTGTTATAAGCTGAAATCTCCTGAAATCAGTTCTTACATCATACGGTAAGAAAAATTCTTCATTTGCCAAATGAAATGAATCCTCTGATGCTTAGGAAGCTAAAGACTGTCCCGAATCGTAGAAATACTCTTTGGAGGTCTCGCAGTCGACGGTAGGCATCTTGAGTCAAAACACGAGGAAACGCAACTGAGGTGAGCCTCTGACGTCACAAGCTATTAAATTGCGCAATCACCCAGGAACACATTTTCAGTAATGGTGGACACATTTTACACAACTTTGGAGCTAAAAAATATTAGGATGGACGGTTTCTTGTTCAGTTTTCTGGGTAAATACAGACACAACGTGATATTCTGCGACAGAATTTGGCCGAAATAGACCTACGAATTTTCGTGTCAGTGGCACTTTAATGCAGTGTTTTTTCAGTGCCAGACTGTCAGAGAAGAAATCAAAGAAGGTACTCTGCTATTTGCTGGCATCACTATGGTCAAAGTCTTTGTTTTCCACCCTAGATTTGCTGACAATAGAATCTCATGCACCCTCTCCTGAGCCAGCAAAATATGATAAAACGGATGGACAGTGGTACACTCATGATGGAGTTGATATCAAGGAGACACAACAGAGAAAAGGTACATGCATAAGAGAACTCCAGTTGTATTTTGTTACTTTACTTTTAAGACTTGCTGTGTTTCAGTTGGAGTGATTTGGGCGTATAATTATCATCAATAACGCATTAGTTGAAATAAATAAAAATGAAAAATACAGGTGTCAATGCCCACTCTCTTCAGTTTTTAATGTACTGCTGAACCAGTTTTGCAGTTATTCTTTTGGGATTTTGACTCGTGAAATCCATCTGTTGTTGGCTTGTTTCATTTCCTAGGTTAACAGAACATAACACCTTATTTCAACCTATGAAAAAAATTTCATCAAATTATTAAATTCTACTGGCCCATTCATTCCATGCAAAAGATGAGTGGAATTCCAAGAAATTCGTTATGATGATTAGCTTCATGTAACTTATAAGTAAACTTTGTCCTTGGTAGTAATATGTTTTAAACAACCACTATCACCAACCACGTCTGTTTAGCAAGTTACCAGTGGAGACAATGGTAACTTGTGTGGATTGTCAAGGTTGGTTTTCTCTTCTGCAAGCACACCTCTCTTGAACACAGTGGAGACCAGACTGTTTTTTAGACTGTTTTGATGAAACTGAGTGTACCAATGCCATTTTGCTTGTGTTTATTTATGTTTTGTTTATGCTGAAGACCTGAGTGTGTCAGTTAATGATCAGAGGAAAAGTATCAGTGAAGTGGCTGCAGGAGGGAATAACTCAGACTACCTCGACTTGGCAAAGAAGGGAGGAGGCCATAAAGGTATAACCCATGAAAGTTATTATTAATAGCAGTTTTTTGAATTGACTGAGCTGGTACATATTACATGTAACCATGCATGTGATAAAATTCTTTAGACTTTTCCATTGACTGATCTTGAACAGGCCAGGCTACATGTGGTTGTATTTTAATGCATACCATATTTACTCATTGCTTGGGCAACCTGCCTTGAGTGGACTGGTGGTAAACACGGCAGTCTTTTGAGTGAACCATTAGCATGGAAAACCTAACAAGCAGCTCAGGATAATGTTCTGATAGATTAGTGTTCTATCCAGGGAGGAGGGGAGCATTTATTGTGTTTTCCTTGGTCCTTGGGATAGTTGTTTCAAGGTGTAGAAAGCAGAGTTAAGTAACAGGTGTATGGGTTACTTTCATTCTTTGTGCAGTTGTACCTTAACCTCCATCCAATGAAGCAAGAGTTAAGCCACTGAGATGCATGGTTGTTTTGCAAAATTATTATCACTCTTTAGTCTGAAAAAAAAAAAAGACTTTATGCTTACACTATCAATATTAAGAAAGTAAGTCCTGACTGATGAATGGACTTTACATCCTGACAGACCTGTTGACAATAGAGTCTCATTCACCTACCCCTGAACCAGTGAAGTATGACAAGACAGATGGACAGTGGTACACTCATGATGGAGTGGATGTCGAGGAAACACAGCAGAGAAGAGGTACTGTTGTAGAAGTTAAAGTTAGAAATTCTTTCTTCCTTTTGCAACATTAAATGCTTTTCAGGTATTCAGTAAGAGTTCTTGGATCATTATTGAGAAATTCATCTAAAAAGGAATATTGTGTGACCAAGAAATAATGTGTGTATTAAGGCCAAATATCACGTAAAACTAACTGCTATACGTGTTCTGTGGTATTGCACAGACATGTCCTGTACACTTGAGAGTATTCCTGAAGACCTGACTGCAGCAGGAAGAAACAGTGGAGAATATCTTGAGGTGGCAAAGAAAGGAGGACATAAAGGTAATAAAGGGAAACTTGGAATTATGAAAATAAGTTTACGTTACTGTAACACCCATTTGCAATAGCAGCATGTCCATTATTGTGAGGCGACAAAAACAGCAGGGTATTGCCAGTAGCTTCCTTAATGGCAGGGTGATCAGGAATGTGTCCATATAATAATTGTGTGTAATAAGGATGTGCTCACAACTAAGTAAACACAGCAGTTGTGGCAAACTGACAAGGATTAATAATGAAGGAGACTGAAATAATGAGAGAGCTTGCTGGTTTACCATTTACAAAAAGCTTCCAGAAATTCTGGTTGGAAAGTAAATGGAACACAACTTTTCGGGTGGTTCCAGTGAAAAAATTTCCGGAAGCAACGGAACGTGAAAAGGTAGGCCTGTTTTCCCTGACGGAATGTTTCAAACAGAAATCCATGTTGCGTTTCTCGAAACCTATCTTTGAAACCAGTTTGAGGCTTTTGCGGCCAGTTTTGGGTAAATAGGACCGATTTGTGCAAAATAATGGTAAGCACGATTCCTGATTTTGGTTACCATTTGCCCAAACTGAAACCAATCGGTTTGCCCATGTAAATGGTAAACACCCTTCTTTCCTTGGAACAGCTTGCAAAAGAGGGTTTTGATTATTTGAGGGCATTTTAATGGGTTACCATTATGTTTTTAGATCTTTTAACAGTAGAACCCCACATGCCCACCCCTGAACCAGTGAAATATGACAAAAACGATGGGCAGTGGTACACTCATGATGGAGTGGATGTTAAAGAAACACAATCAAGAAAAGGTACAAATGTTGTTATAATACTGATCTTGTTGTCCTTTTCATAGGTTGAGGGTGTAAAGTTGCTGTGGTAATAGAGTAGATAATGCTGTGATCATGCACACAAGCATAAAATTAATTTGAATGGAGGAACTGAACACCAAGAGAAAAATATTATTTTTCTTGTTTAAAACAATTGTGCAAACAAACAGATTTGTGGATTATCCTTAACATACCAACAGTAGTCTGTGTTGATTTTGAGACTTTTGCAGGAATACTTTTTCTCCCAATGCTAACCTTATACCTGTTTGATTTTTTACTCGTTATGGATGGCTGTAGTTTGATTGATGACTGTTGTCAAATCTCCATGTGACCTTTCCAAATTTGAAATGATATTGAATAAGTGTTCAATAATCAGTTAAAATGTTAATTGCTTTTCTTTAGAAATGGTAACAGTGGCTAGTAGTCCTCGGCCACAAAGTGCAGTTGATGTTAACACAGACACAGATTACCTGAAGATTGCAAAGAAAGGTGGTGGACATAAAGGTCAGTTATCCCACAACGTTTGAAGGAGTGAAGCTTAATTTTTTAACTATTAGGTGTCCCCGGTTACTGGTAGGTGTCCTCGATTAGTAGGCTACATGAACCCAGCTAGAAGACGTGACACGTTAATAAAGTTGTTCTGTTCAGTTCAGTTCTGACTTATGTGGGTGCTTGTAGGTGCCCGAGTGATAAAACTAGACAGTTACCGGTACATGACTTTGTATTACCCTAGTGTATTACCCAGAGTTCAAGGCAGCCAAGGCAGCAGTTTGTGTTGTGTTTTGGTTGATGGATGAGTTGTTTGACTAATTGATTGATTGATTGATTGATTGATTCATTCATTCATTCATTGACCAGATGATTGATTGATTCGTTGTTTGTTTGTTTGGCTGGTTGGTTGGTTATTGTTATTGATGACGTAAGCCTTGCATAGCCTTCTTATTATTATTTATTAAATAAACAAATAAAAATAAATTGATTAGTTAATAATTACAACCCTTGCATTTCTTACAGATGTGTTATTTAAATTTGTTTGCAGATCTGCTGACATTAACACCCCACACACCCACCCCTGAACCAGTTAAATATGACAAGACAGATGGAGAGTGGTACACTCATGATGGGGTGGACGTCAAGGAAACGCAGTCAAGAAGAGGTAGGTCTAATACTTGTAAGACATTCTTTGACAGTTGTGCATTCTTTGTCATTATTTGAAGGGCCCGGTGGAAAAAGGGCGTAAGTTACGATTATAGGTTGAAAATCTAAATTGGTGCCATTTAGCTGAACATTGGCACACAGGCTGGTCTTCGTGTAAGCAACATTGTTGTGCATTTATTTCTTGACCTGAGGACTTCAATTCTAAGAATAAGCGTATTACTTTTGCTGAAAACTGGCACAAAGAAAACAACAGGACCATGGATTCTACCTTGAATTCCTTTGTTTTAGTTCAGGCAGAAAACCAAAAAAAAAACATTCACGCTTCACTTGAGCGAGTTCAGTTCAACATAACTTTTTACGCACAAGTAATACCTAATTTTTCGAATTTGATATCACAGGTCAAGAAATAAATGCACAACAGTGTTCCTTACATGAAAACCAGCCTGTGTGCCAATGTTCAAATGTTCAAATCATCACTTACGCCCTTTTTCCACCGGGCCCTTCAATTGTCGGGACACTTTCCTGGCTGCTTGCCCCCTCAATGTTGGCGTACAAGATTTGGTGACTAAACTGTGGGTAACAACATTGGGAGGGAGAAGGGGAGCACGAGAAGGAAAAAACACAGTGTTTCGTTGAAGTGTCCTAACTATTTTAGTCTGCCAGCGTGTTGGATATGGAAATTGAAGAGGTGTTGAGAGATAAGGGTCGTTACATTTGTAGTTCAGTCACAAACGGTCATAACATTCTCAGTGATTCGGCAATGTTTCTATAGCCAATGATTTCATTCAATTAAAGGGTAGTTTTTTTAAATTTTACTTTGAATATAAGGGGACCTGTAACGTTGCGATGGTTGTGTTTGCTAACAATAATCGTACCACAAAAGGAAGGAAAAAAGAGCAAGTGTAAAGCATGATTTTCAAATCTGCATTGATAGTGTGACCCGAGCGTGTGTATAATTTGTCAAAATCAGGGTTTGCTAATAAGCAGAAAACTTAAATTGTGCCGTGTTTCCAGGGAAAACGTGTCCCCAGATATAACGACCCCTATTTGTTTGCACTGAGTATTGAGGCCGATTATTTTTTACAACGTAACTTCTTGACTAACAGTGCGTCCAAGCAAACAGATGTGAAAAATCGACAACATACAAACTTCAAGCGGTGTGTTTATATTCTCTGAGTATTACTCAAGTAAACTCAAAATGTTGACATCGATTGTCAATCTTTTGGCGATTTATAAACCTTTAAACATGGCCTGCAAACAAACAAGTTCACTGAAATGATGGGGAAAAAAGCGTTGAACTCTCACACCTCCATAATTTAAGGAAGATGTGGCTTAAACCGTTAAAATGGGACATTGTGGTTCGCATGTACACGGGTCACCCTAAGTTAATTAAATAAAGAATGGATGGTTTCTTTTTCGTGACTAGCAGTGTCACCATGCTCAAAACGCTAATAAAAAAATCTCACGGAGTTAAAAAGCCTTCAAACTGCACGTTATAAAACAAGGTATATTTTACTTTTGATATTTTCTCTTCTCTTATTACAAATACTTAAAGATTCAACGCAAATGCTGTTGAAAACATGGTGACCTGTTGTGGTGAGCCATTGAATTGTGTTACCAAAATGTACAGTAATGAAACAAACTGGAAGTCAACGTCTGCTGGAGAAGTGAATCAAAGTGTGATGTTTCAAATAACATTGAAAATGTTACCTTGCTGTGAGTAGTTTTTTAGTAAATATTTCTTGCACTTATTGCTCGAACGTTGAGCAGAATCTGTCTTAAATGTTTCAGAAATGGTGACAGTTGCTAC
Source organism: Siderastrea siderea (assembly GCA_964030785.1). NCBI lineage: Eukaryota > Metazoa > Cnidaria > Anthozoa > Scleractinia > Rhizangiidae > Siderastrea > Siderastrea siderea. The sequence goes on along the minus strand of OZ034979.1, from coordinate 970,653 downwards.
AAGCCCACGCTCACCAAGTGCAGCAAGTTCTGTTGATGGTCCAGTTGAAACAGAATATCTGAAGATTGCAAAGAAAGGTGGAGGACACAAAGGTTAGTGCTTGATCAACCTAGACACAATGTCGATGTAGATGGCTCTCTAACATGACATTCTCTCACCACCACAAGTGCAAATTTTGGTGTAATTTCAGAGTAAAAATGGTTACATTTTTATTAAGGAATGTAAGAAGATAAATTATTTAGATAGTTGTTTGAGATGTTTAGAAAAAATTGGTTGAGACATTTAGACATTTTAAATGACAACAAGGTGGCACTTTACCAACCAAGGGTGCTTAGGTGAGGAAATAACATTGACTAAATTGAATATTAGGGGCCGATTACATGAGGTGGGCTGGCCCGCTTAGCCGGGGTGGCTCGGTTTGCCGTGATCTCGGCATGTCTGAAACACACTAAAAATCAACTTCGTAATTACATGGAAAAATTTCAGCCTGGCTAGCTGGGATGAAAACTTATCATGTAATTGCGATTGCCAGGCCAACACTATCTCGTCACTAAATTTTGCTTCAGAGCAAAATGGCTCACCAGAAGATCGATATTTTTCTTTCTGTATAAACCATAAAGGTTTATCAGACCATAAAGCTGTACATAAAACTGAAAATGATATGCCAAAATAATGGATTAGCAAGAATAAAAACACTTGATTCATGTTCTTCGATGTAGCCATCTTTTCACACGACAGCTTCTAAATTTAGCCGCAGGCGGGCTGGCCTGCCTCATGTAATACCGGGCTGAACAGTCATCTCGGCAGACAGAGCCAGCCCTTTTACCGAGCCAGCCCAGCTCATGTAATCGGCCCCTTAGAATAGTTTAACCTGATTCTTTATTAAGAAAATTAATGCACAGCTGCAAGTGACAAGTTATTTGACAATGGTCAACAGATGTTTGCCGGTGACTGACAAAATGTTGTAGTGGTACATTGGACATGATTTCTGGACAAAAGTTTTGAACACAAATAAACAACAGTCATTTTGGGGGTGGATAGTAATGCTCCTGGAACACATTAAATTGTTGTGTGACAAACTAAGAATTGTTCCTATGAATTGTTGATTTGACCCATGCCATGAATGTCACGAGGTTGTATATTGCAACCTATCTTGCAGACTACCACAAGCAATGGCTACCAATGCATTGTGCTTATCTTTGGCACTTACGGTAACGGTAACATGAGTATAAATGGTAACATGAGTATAACATCAGATCAGAGGATATTTTTGTTTTGTTGAACCAAAGTGGTTGTATGATGTGTATGCATGCATGTGTCTTATAATTACTTGACTACAACAATTTCTGTTTGTAGATTTGCTGGTAGTAGAACCTCACACTCCAAGGTCTGAGCCTGTAAAATATGAAAAGAAAGATGGACAGTGGTACACTCATGATGGAGTGGATGTTAAGGACACACAGCAGAGAAAAGGTGGATATTATCGTAATAAATTTGCTTGCCATAATAATTCATTAAGTCATGGACAGAAAAGGACATTATTATTTTGGTTTTGTTAATGCCTAACCTCTGATCTCTAACCTCCTAACTCTAACCCTTAACCCACTTCTATCTCCCCTTCAGAAATGGTCACAGTATCTAATAACAACCCATGCCCACCAACTTCTGGGAGCATCTCAACTGAGACTGAGTACCTTAAACTTGCAAAGAAAGGTGGAGGGCATGAAGGTTAGACTCAACTATTTTGGTTTTCTCTCTCACTAGTTAACTCGTTTAATTCACAATATTCTTTATCCCTGTGAAATGCTTGTTTGTGAGTTCTAATGTGAACAAGTAACCAAGGCATGTACCAGTACATGTAACTCTAATCTTAGCTTGTCACAGGCTATCAATAGTGTTGTCATTGACCAGGATCTTATTTCTCTTTTAACTTTTAAAGTGTCATTAAGAGTGAAATCCTAAAAGCTTTTAAGTATGTTATTTGTTTTATTAAACACACCACCTTCAGTCAGTATTTGGTGTTTGTATTAGCTAGGACTCTTTGTGGAATTCAGTAAGATGATAGGCCAGGCAGGGCTAGGATGGCCTTACAAACACATGGGTTTCCATTGAATTATTGATCAACATCCTCAGTGCTGATTTAATTTGTATTATGTTTTATTATAAAGACAAGAGTGTTTTAGTGGAAAATTGACCACTCGTAAAGTTCATACGAAACTACATCCGGGACTTGACTTGGAGTATTTTCCATATCCTCACTAGTAAGGATGTCGATGACGTCATTTCCTGCTTTCACACTGTTGTTTGTACAAAAATACTCTTGTCTAAGTATGTAGTAAAAAGAAATTAAACTGCGGCTTGAAGATATGAATTTTACTTTCTTGTGGTAAAAAACAGCATTTTACTGGGTGTGCTCGTTCGTAAAATATTGTTTTTACCACTCAAAAATAAAATTCATTTCTTTGTGCCGCAGAGTGATATCCTCTATGTACTTCTAGTCCCATGATGATCTAACATTTCACGACTCTTGGTTGCAGATCTTTTGAGAATTGAACCACACACCCCATCCCCTGAACCAAGGAGATATGAAAAGAATGGGGGAGACTGGTACAATCATGGTAATACAGAAGCAAAAGGTATAGTAATTGTTTTGTTAGTTGGTCGTTTGTTTTTAGGAAACATTTAATGGAAGCTGCTAGGTAACAGTCATGCAGTTTATAGATTTCCTTAAGGTTAAGGAGCAGATCTTACTGTTACAGGGTGCTGCCAATTTTGATGTTGTCAGTTGAGTCTAGGTTGTCATCTTTGAGTCTTGTCATCGTTGAGTCAATGAAAAAAAGCACACACACACATGCAGGTACATGTATTACAGTCTTTCATGTTGAACCATTATTTGAGTGAAAAGTTAAAATAAAATCTGCTCAGGTTCTACCAGAAGTGGACCTTGCGTCCCAAAATTTCTGCGAACAAAGGTTCACTAAGGTTATATAACAATATTCTTCGTGCCATTTGCAAAGTGCCAAACACTGCCATCATTACCCCAAATAATTTTTTTCCCTTTTCCTCTGTTCTTCAGAATCATCAGTTCCACCAAGTCCACGGCAAAGCAATAGCAGTGATACCGACTACTTGAAGTTGGCCAGGAAGGGTGGAGGACGTAAAGGTGTGTTAATACATGTGTGCCAACTGAGGTATTATTGGGGGGGGGGGGGGTCTCTCCTTACTACTGATTGTCTCTTTCAGTAGGTGTCCATGTAGGTGATCAGTCCCTTTACAGGTAGCACACCTTTTAGGAAGTAACATTGGTGTTCTTCTCTCACAGGCAATGTCTCCTTTCAGCAGAGGGCCCTAAAGGTGTTTTTTTTCTCGCAGGAAGTGTTTCTAAAGGGAGTGTCCCTTGATTAAATGAAGGATGTGCTTTCTTAGTGTTATCTGTACCATTAATGGGGTCAGTTGCCTTGCACCTCACTATGGGTGTTCCATTCAAGAGGCTTTTCTTTGCTGTAGGTGATGAGATTAGCAGATGGAGGTTTGAACTCATTTGTTTGTTAACAGATCTATTGGCTGTAACACCCCACACACCCAGCCCTGAACCAGTAAAATACGACAAAAAAGATGGACAGTGGTACAGTCATGGTGGAGTGGATTCCAAGGAGACACAACAAAGGAAAGGTAAGAGATCATGACAATCCTGTTTAAGACGGATTCCGCTCAACGTTCGAGCAATAAGTGCAAAAAATTTTTACTAAAAAACTTCTCATAGCACGGTAACATTTTCAATGCTATTTGAAATATCTCACTCTAATTCACTTGTCCAAGTGACCCCGTGATGATATTCTCAAGCATTCTCGAGAAAATTCATGCCAAATCTCGTAAAAGTATGCTAGAAACGGGCGCCATTTTGTTTTGAACTGACATGAAGCTTCTTTTTGATTGAAATATGGATAACTTCAAATCCAATTTTCTCTCGCGGGGTCAGCTTGGGAGCAAAAGTATCGATAAGTTCTTCTTATCTGTTCTCAAAATGTGACAGTGCTGCAAGTATTTTTTTGGTATCTTAATTTTTGCACTTACTGCTCGAACGTTGAGTGGAAATCGTCTTAAATATTTGTGTATTTAGTACACCTTTTGTAAACATACAGGTCTTGTAGCCAGTTTTATTTGATGGTTTAATTTCTTTGCTCTTTAGGCACATCTGCTCGAAGTCCCCGTAAAAACATGTCTATTTCAAAATTTGAAGTCACCACTAACACAGAATATCTTAAAATGGCTAGAAAAGGTGGTGGGCATAAAGGTAACAGTATTAAAGTAAACTCTAACGTAATGTAATTACTAATGGCATAATAAATAATAGCAGTTAATTGTAATATCATATAATGATAAAATATGGAAAATGTAATACAATGAATAACATAAATGTGATCCATACAAAATATATTAATTGCATTAGTTAAACCTGAAAGCCTGCTGTTATTTGAATAAGATTGGTTCATGCTGCTGCATATAGTATGTAATGCAAAGTGACAAGTGATGTGACAGTCCTTAAATGTTATCTTTTGCTCTTGCAAACTGTGTCTTGTGCAGTGTATTTGGCTATTATGTGAGAGGACAGGTGTTGTTTTGAATTTCTTTAAGTGGGTTAGGGCTAGGGTGATTACATCAATAACATCTTTCAGGTTTGAGGACCTTGCAGCTAGAATGGATGTCTCGCATTCGACCATGGCTGTTTTAAAATTGCCGAATTCTATCAGATTCAAAAGCTCTGTGATTTCACGGCCGTGGGAAATCTTATTTTGCTTTGAGAGCCTGTTACACGATGAACGGCACAAAATAGCTTTCAGTTACTTTCAACAACCCAAATAGCTTTCAAGCTGTTGCAGTCGATGTTGCAAACAGTGTTGGAGAAACAGAATGAAGGACTGACACCCACAGCAAAAAAGCTGAGTGTTGCATTAGCTAATAAATTATTGTACCAAGCGTCAGAGTCATACCACTTAGATGAACAAGTTAACATCTTTTAAATGTGCTAGTCATTTAACACACTGAGCGTTTAAGTGGATTTTGTTACCAGATCTGTTGACAATGGAAGCCCACACCCCCTCCCCTGAGCCACAGAAATATGAAAAGAAAGGAGACAGGAATAACCATGACAGTGTTGATGGAGAAAAAACAAAGGGCAAAAAAGGTAGTGCATTGTGGGTGTTCTGTTTGTTCTTTCTCAACACTGAAGCTGTACATTGTTCTGTTTATTTTGTGACTTGTTCAAGAAGAAAACAAAATATTTACAGTTACTTAAACCAGGCCATCAGCTCATGCCAACTTTGTACAATCCACTGTCTCTTAGTGTTTAATGGCCTATGACAATTGGGCCAACTTCCCAATAAGCTTTATCTTTTGTTGTTTCTGTTGTCTCGCTAGCATCATCTGCTTTGTCTAGTCCTCGTCAAATCGACAGTGACACTGAATATCTCAAAAAAGCACGGAAAGGAGGTGGAGACAAAGGTAACTACAGTTACATGCATATGTAAACAAAACTAGGATATAGTGCACCAAACCTTACTGTGTGTTGTTGGCAAGAACATCACCTAATGTCCGTGAGTATGAATACAAGACAGTTTATTTTGTTCTATTTGGCAGATCTTCTCACCATTGAACATCATAAACCCAGTCCTAAGCCCACGAAACAGGAGAAAAAGTTAGCAGAGTGGTACTACCATGGTGAATCTGCTGTAAAAGGTACAGATGAATCATTTGTTGGTTTTGTTCCCCAATGAATAAAACACACACAAGTTTTCGTAGTATTTTTAATGGTCTTCAAGTGCAGATTTTAGGTTAATTAAACGTTAGCCAGTTCTGAGATGGCATGAAAAATTAGCCTCTACGACACAAACACTGAAAAGACGGGGACGAGTGCCTATATTAAAGAGGTGTCCATATTGCACAGGCAGAATTTATATAAAGTTAGTCTCTTTCGGATCAACCAAACTGCCCCTAATAGAGGTGTCCGTTTGGAGAGGTTCAACTGTATAATGAAGTGTTGGACTGGGCAGCGCCCCAGCCACCATAAAAAATCTCAATTGGTACTTGAACCACTCCATACCCCACCCCTGTCCTGCCCACTTACCTCTCCCTTCGGAAAGTAATGTTAATTCCAGCAAAGTGCTTATTGTGTTATCTAGACAAGTCATTGTTCTGTTCTGTTTGTTTTCAGGCTCTCCATCTCCCGGTAACAGTCCAAGAAAATCCGGCTCTGATGCTTCCGCAACTACGGAATATCTGAGGATGGCCAGAAAGGGAGGTGGCCGTAAAGGTATGGGTGATGCTGCTCAGTGAATTAGCGTTCATTATTTAACTACCTTCTCATTTCTTAAGACAAATCTGAGGGTATACAACAAAGCACTGGCACAAGTGTGGCATTCAAACGAAAGCTCATTTGTGAAAACAGGACAAGAGTTTGTTACGTGTGCAACAAGGTTACACCATACGTACATTAGACGTATTTTCATTTCTCTTTCATTCAGACTTGTTAATGATGACACCAGAACCAGCCAGTCCCAGATCCCATGAGGTGAAACGAAATGGAGGTGGGTGTCTAAAAAGGAAAACATTTCGGAAAACAGATTCCATGTAATCAAAACAGTCCTAGAGAAAGGGTTGTTTTAATTCCTCTCCAAGCAGAGTACAGTAGGTTTGCCAGTCATCATTGTAGCCCGTATTTGGTCGACAGTTAGCTAGGAGATTATGGGATTACAAACTGGAAACCCATTTCACTTTTGACATTAAACAAGTTTTGTTACTGATCTTTCCCCCCTGCAGACCATTTCGTTGAACCAGTCAATGACATTAGTGATTTTGCAACTCAATTTGTTTTTTCAGATTATTGAAGGTAGAATAGTAGTAAGGAGTATTGGATAACTGCATTTATCTTTTATTATATTTGTAGTCAAGCGCAGCAATAAACAATAATTGGTCACTGCATTTATTTGTAGATGCTTCTCCAGTAAGCAGTCCACGAAATGGCACCAATAAAGAACCAACTGACTATCTCAGACTGGCCAGGAAGGGTGGCAAAACTCCAGGTTAGAGAAAAAATTTAATGGCGATTAACATGAGTTGAAATGCATTCATTGTGTGTGATAAAATGATATAAACTTGTTTTGAACAGAGGGTAGGTTGCTGGAAATACTTGTTCTTTGGCTCGTTGAATGATTTTTTTTAAACTCTTTGGCTGACAGATCTGCTGAGCAGCGCACCACGTCATACTAGTTCACCAGCTGAAGATACTTTCAATACAATGGACACACCTCGTAGAAAAGGTGCAGTGTTTTTGTGTAAGGGTATGTGAAGCAATGGTATGAATGCTTGCCTTCCGATATCCCAGGTTAAACTCCCATACTCCGCGTTATGATTTGTGGGCGTGGGTTGAGTTTGCTGTTGGCTGTCGTCCTTGTTCTGAGATTATTTCACCAGGGATTCAGGTCTTCCTCCAGTCACAACCACATTGGTAAATTTCTGTTTGATGTGGATTTATTATTATTATTATTATTATTATTATTATTATTATTATTATTATTATTATTATTATTATTATTATTATTATTATTTTGCTACACTACAGACCACAATACAAAGATAACGAATAAATAAAAGAAAGAAGAAAGAATGATGGTAACAGTGGCAAGGAGGCGTAAAGGAAACTATGAAGCTTATGTTAATAAGGCCTCCTCAATTATAACGTTACATGCTGAAATTGTCATCTATTTCTCTAATTAATGCGTTTTTCCTTTTTAGATCCCAGCACCCAAGATTCTCCACTCAGAAGAAGCGCAAGCATGCGATATGCCTCTAGGAGTACCGCGTCAGATTATCTTAGCACAGCTAAAAAGGGAGGGCATCACAAAGGTTTGTCTCTAGGCACTTCACGGCCTTTAGTGAAAAATTTAATTTAATTCGAACTTATTCTGCTGCTAATTGCTGTAATTACTCTGCTGTGATTTGGTTACGGTGACTGTACAACAGTTGTTCTGGTAACATACAAATATTCTTTCGCTGAAACCTGTTTTCTTTGTTGTCTTTCCCACTAACCCAGACTTGTTAACGATGCCTGAAAATGAAACAAGTAACTTCAGGAGAGGTATGTAGCTAAGAACAAAATGGAGATTGATATGTCGTGTTACAGGTGATTTAGGTCGGTATTTAGCACTTCTATGTACTAACTGCATACGTCATACCCTCTAGATCTGTGGTGAGTAGATATGAATTTATCAAATAAAAGGCAAGATGGAACAAATTTCTAGTTATTACTAGCATGCGTAATATTGATGAATCATAAGCTCAACCTAAAAATGTTTATTACTTTTCTGTGTGCAGATCAAGCGTCCCGTAGAAGTCTAAGGAGGTAAGACTTGTCACACCAGCAATAAATCTAACCAATTTCTTTATTGCGTTACAGTTTTTATTCTCGTGACATCAGATTTTCCTGCTTTTTATATCGCAAATATTTGATGTCGCGAGAAGAAAAGTCGGCTACTTGTGACAGGAATTAAGTAAACAACAAATTCTCCAAAGTTTACTAGTTACCTGTATCCAAATTCACACAAATTTCACAAGGCACTGCCCTTCTGTCCTGTTTGAAGATGTAACATTATTATTATGAAGTGGGCTGTAAGGAGATTTTGTATGTTGATGTTAAGTTTCCCAAGCTTAAACTCTCAATTCCACTGGTTGTCGTGCATTATTACGTTGTACGCCAAACTGATAGTTTTGTTTGTTCTCCTCCTCCGCTCACCTGACGATGTATGTTTGTTGTAAGGAGAGACCAGATGTTGATCACAATTTGAAATGCGTCCAGTTTCAGGAGTCCAGTGATAACACAAGTGGATGGACCACTGAGACCCAAAACAGCAGAGCCTCGTCAATCGCATCCCATCTGGCTCGGAGGATCTGGGCCTGAGAGAGTGCATAGTCCAGGGAAAAGGTTTATTAATCAGAGTTCAGGGTTTGCACCGTTTGCCTTACATGAGGGGTCCCCAGGGTAAGTAGTTTGCTGCTAGACACATCACCTCAAGCCAATTATCACTCATTCAATACTTGATAGTACAGTAGGTAATTCCTGAGGCATGGATATTTGGCCTGTCAGCGTGCCTGTTTGTTATATTCACCACTGTCCACATAAAGGTATTATTTTCTAACGTTAAAATCAGGAATTCATAAACCTCTTTTTCTGGTCATTAAAATGGGCTCAGCACCTCATTCGTTAGAAGCAAATCGTTGAGGGGTATCCTCATCTTTACCCCCTCACCCTCCCCCGCCCACACACACACACACACACACCCTGCCGGGGTAGACGCTGGCACATCACAGGTTTCGGTGGGTATTCCCAACAGTCTATGGTTTGCATATGTGCACCTGTGTACGGAGAAGCACTATGAGTGTGAGGGTGGGGGGAGGGGGGAGGGGGGCAAATGGCAATAACAGGAGGCGTTGTGGACCACTTGGTAACACTGGAATCAGACTATCTGTCTGTTGCGATCATATTGCCCGCATTTGGCCCGAGTGCTACATTAACGTAATATTAATTAAACACTGATTTTGTTCTTTCATTTTCTTTTCTAGGGCAGCAAAGAATCCAGATAAGATTTAACGGAAAGGAACAGTTCTAAATACCCGGCCACGTGACACCTAAAAACTACACAGATCCAACGAAAATTTATTTAAATAAACTTACACTAGATAAGTTGTATAGTAGATTTACTTAGAGTTCTAGGGAACCTGGAAAATAATTTTAAGTATTCAAAGTACTAAATTAATGAAATTTGAGTTAAGAATTGTCCCAGCAATTAAGACATAATTATAAGGATATGAATGCAATATTTATTTGATGAGAATTGAGCTCCGGTGTACACACTCAGATTTTTGTTATGTTAGTGCTCACTGGATGCCTTTCGTAAGAATATTGTAAAAGGTATTTTAGGAATTGAATAAAGCAGCATTGTAGCTTTCAGTGTCGCCGAAGGAGCGCACCAATGCCATAACTCGGCATTGTTATTAACCAATTTAGCATAAGTCCTTGCGGTGAAATACTCTGAAAATTATCTCGTGACAATATTCCGATACGTTAAGTTTCTTTTACTTATTTCTTAGTGAAGATGATGTGGCATGGTACGTGTTGTTGATTTTTGTAATCAGTATCTTACTGTATGGGTGACCCACAGCGACAATAGCATCATGGTTGGTCTACACTCCCTAACCCTAAATACTGTCACACTACGGAGGGCAGTTGTCGGTCCGTTATGCGTGCTTATGGCTTTTATATGAAGTTGACATCTGATTGTCATATAAGGGCTAAAGCAGTCAACAGATATGTAACAGTATGACGCTCCAAACGACAAAATGCGAAACCAGCATCCGGTCTGTATACGGAGCGTAGATCTCGAGCCAACACACGCTGTTTATACCGTCTCCTTCACGTTATTGTGTGTGCATGGACAAGCAATAACGTGAAGTGCAATATCTAGTATATAAACCTGGCTGCAAGGTGCCGAAATAAGGGACCTCCCCACTGCTTGTTTACCATCGTCTATATGCGTGTACAGAGAAATACGCTTCAGTGAAATCTCGTTTTCAACCTCTGAAAACGAGGCGCCTACCAAAATTTAACAAGACCCATGCATATGAAATGTCGACAGTGACTGCCGCACAGACACACAAAATGTTACTTTTTAGTTTGGTTTAAATCTTTATCTGTATTCTTTGGTTGGGTTGTAGACTTAAGGATGCATGGCTTTTATCTTATAAGTTGTTCTTATGCGGAGAGCAGTTAAGGAGATATGCGGAGACCATTTATGTCTAATGTCTAGAGTGCAAAACAGACAAGCACGCCTGTGTAGAAGTTTAACGAGTTAGAGCACGTTTTCTCATGATTAACAACAATAGTCCTTCTTGGCTTTCTTAGTGCTAAAATGTTTTATTATCCCTTGACAATTTAAGTTGGGCTTCATTTGGCAGTTTAAAACACAACCTGTTTTTACTAAACTTTAGTTGAATAGTACTCTCAGTGAGCACAGAATTCACCTATGTTGGCCGGTAGAGGCAGACAAACGAGATATCTGCTTGCTGAAAGCTGTAGTAAAGTTGTCGTTGCATAGAATAAATAAATTGGCAAGTAATAAACTATTTCAGATTATTTGAAATAAAGAAAAAAAAACACGAGTAATGACAGAGAATGCACAGGTTAGACTAAATGATTTGGAGACATTTTCAACAGTGAAGTAAATTGCCAATGTAAAGTGCTAAGCACGAAAAGTAGATTAGATGATCACGCAAGATCCCGAGCAAATGAATAAAATTTTTAAAATGCATTACACTGTCATTTTGAACCTGTATGAAATAAATTTGTTTGCCCATTGCAAGTTCACTTTTTTTGTTATTAATCTTCATTTTAAATATATTTTATAAATAAGTGCAACTTATTTTATATATTTACTCGGGTCGGAGGCCACGAGTCAAGGTCTGCCGAGCGGTTCTTTTTGTTTGTGTCACGATTGTAAGGCCGCACGGGATCTGGGAACAGGAACACGTAATCGTTTGGCGATTTGCATCATCTCTGATCTGAACATGCTTTTGTGAACCTTTTGCGAGGTTGCGAGTGTCTTGGAGTTTAACGTTTTTGTGCTTTTTGATTCAAATTTTCTATTGTTTCGGGGTTTTCTTGTGCTTTCAAGCTGTTTACGGCCCGAGTGAAGGCTACAAATAGCCTCTTGTTTAAATAGAAAAGCCCAGGTTATTGAGAAATGGTCATACTTCTTGACTGAGCTAGGTCGTGCATTTGCCTGTTCGTCATGGCGGCTGTACCGTACGCATGGCTGCGATGCAAATAATTATTCCAAATATTTTCCCGTTCGGCCTGACCTATCAGTTTATTCAGCATTTTCTCCTTCTCCAATATAAACCTGTTTGATATTGTTTGTTCAGCACGACTGACTCACTGGCTGTAAAGTTCCAAAGTAACGTTGGCTTTCACGACTTTTGTGGACATAGCCAACAGTACCAAGTTGTCGTTCTTGTGTATACATTTGAGAGCTCTTGAAAGCAGGAAACAAATAACTCGGAGAAACACACAACATTTTTTAATTCTCCTAGACATGTGTCAGCGGTACAACTGCCATAGTACAAAATGAGGTACAGAATTATTGATCCTTATTCAAATTCTGTACCTTATTTCCTTGTAATATGTATTTGAAGATTTAAATATTTTGACAGGAAACCCTTCAGTGTAAGAGCAGTGTTATCAACGGAGTGCTGTAATATAAAGCCTATAAAGAAAACAAGAAAGCTAAAATCTAAATAGCAGGCAAAAAAAAGAAAGGCTTAAAATTGTCCAACAAAAAAAGTTTTAGTCTTGTTTTCTCATGGCTGGTAGCAAAGAGTTAAAACAAAAGACAACCAAAAAGGAAAAGCTTCGACGGCGAAACTCCAGTTTCATCCTTTGCAACTGATGAACCTTATAATTATAGCATGGTAACTTAGTTCACACAAGACAGTTCTTGATTACAGACATTACCATGAAGAGAAACAGAGAAACAAAAACGCGTTCCTCTTCAAAATACTTAGCCTGTGAACTTTCCCGATTTTTTCTTGAGGGGAGGGGGTGGCTGTTCACAGGCTACAAAATACTATCCACTGAGGAAATTCGAAGATCAGCAATATGATCAGAGGAGTTTGGAGCTAAAGTTGACAGGCTTCGACGTTCAATGTTTCCAAGTGCGGTTGTACCACAGTACCAGGGTCATAGCCCAGTCTCCTATCCACAGTCATCAGGCTTCGTGGTCACGGGGTGGTCGCTGGAAGAGAATGGAAGAACGAATTCTCTGCATCCTGCTGCCTTTTTGTGACTTTTCAGAGTTCAGTGTAAGATCAAAGTGCATGCTGAGATACTTAAAGTTGTTGTGGAGTAAAAAGATGATCCACTAACCCTAAGATTAACTTGTCTACTGTGACAGCATTACCCCAGTCTTCCCCTATTTTTAGATTGATAATCGGTTTATTTTCGCAGAACCAACTGGATAGTCGACGGAAATCACAGTTTATTGCTTTCGCTTTCAGCCGTTCTCTAATATTAATGTTTTTTTTAATGCTTTGTAGCATTTCAATCAGTATTTTTGTTCGATCCCCAGTTGGCTGGGGAGACTATTAGACTTGCCAAGGCCACAGCTAGACCCAAGGGCGTCGTCTCGTCTTTTGTGCTCTTACGAAGAGACCGAGTATAATGTAACAATGGCACAAATCGGATGACAAATAGAAGGCTCTTCTTGTATAAAAAAAAGATCCAAAGGGTAGACCGTAAGAAACTTTGGTGGGGAGGGAGAATTAAATGGAATGTTTTGTCACAGGTTTCCACAGGTTTTATTTTTAACCATAGAAAGTCTTGATCGACATGTTTGCAGCATTTTTTCCTTGGATAGTTTTCTAGCCTAAGAGCAGTCTAACCGGTCAGGGATTTAGTAGTCGAGCAAAAAGTACGCGAGCCTGAGCAAGAAAATCGCGTGTCTCGTCGAAGTGTGACCCTGAGCATGAACCTCCGCTATAAGTTGAACATAACAGCTTTGCAAAATGATTGGTTCGTATTGTAACAATTTTTTTCGAAGTAATGAATATATAATGATCTTCTTTACATTCCAGCCATGATTATTATTCGCGCTTTTTCCCCACCGCGGAGCCTGTTCACGGGCTATTTTTTCGGCCGTAGGGGTTTAGGGCTCCAGGGCTCCAAGACGCAAAATTCGGGGCTCTAGAGCTCCATTGCTTCACTCCAGGGCTCCATTTAGCCAAAAATAGCATTTTTATTCGGGCTCCAAGTCGAGCGAGGCCTTGGGTTCCGGGCTCGACGACAAAAATTTCAGTGCTCCAGGGCTCCAAAGACCCCCTCACTGGGACCCTGGATTGTGGAAACTGCGAAACCAAAATTAACTGATTTATTCTATACCTATTAAACAATTACATTTAACTACATATTCGTCTTACGCTGGTCCCGGCGATGTTTTTTGGATTTGCAACGAAGCAATTCGAAATAACCACTATTTATTGTTGTTCAGAAAAATCCATGCACAAGCGTACGATTTCTACTCTATATTTCCTGAACACGGTGTCTCAATGGGGTGATTGAACAAAGTGTTCATAGGTCCTTGATACTCCTGCACTAGATAAAAAAGGGGCGGTGACATTCCTTTTGTTTGGGGCATTTAGGGAAATAGTTTGCGGAGGTTTAAGTATTTAATTATCTCTTGCAGTTAGTTTGTCTGTCATTGGGCACACTTACCACTTACTACTCATTGTGCCTCCCTAGCTTTTCCTACACTGTCACGGTTAGATTTCATTAGTTCAAGAGGAATACGTTGCATGTCATTAGTATTATGGTCGTTTGAAAGAAATTTTTGAAATATTGGTTAAAAGATACACTCAGTTTCCCTATACCGTTGCATCAGCATTCTCAAGTTCAAAGGAGTACCTTTCCCAGTCCCGTATTCCAGGATCTGCAGTTCCAAAAGTCTAAATTCTACTTTGAAAGAGCCTGGAAGCGAGAAAAGGAGAGGTCGCAAAAAAGAAAATGGCGGACGTTAGTGAAGATTGTGGAGATTCAGTCGATTCGGTGTGTATAAAAGCGTGCAATTTTTGATTCTTTGAAAACTGTTGAAGGTTTGTATCAGAGAAGAATTGGCTTATGTTGCTTGAATTTCAGCAAGGAACTTTCAAGGGGAGATTTCATTGTTTCGGCTTTCGTTCGAACATGTTTTGGCGATCATCGGACAGCAAGCTAGGATATGGGTAATGTAGGTTTATCAGTTGTTTTATCATTTAGCTCCTGCAAGATTAAAAAAAAAGTGTAGTTTTTTCACTAAAAATAAAATGGAAAGGCGGGCAGCACCAACGGCGTTAATACGAATAGTTACGCATTTGGGTCAAAAGTTAGGACCACCCTGTACTGTAGTGAGCTTATAATAAGTTATTGATATTACTACCCCAGGAATGTACTGCTTGAATGTTTAAAGTAAAACTTTCGAAAATGTTGATGAATAACGTTTGTGTCTTCAAGTACAAGTCGGCCAGCAGTGCTTGTTTTATAAATTTTTTTATGACTTTATTGCACAAAAACATATGACAAACAATACACGAATATAACATGTAATAATTTACACATTCATAGACAAGAGAGCATTAGTTGTTTTACTTTCCAAACTACATAAAGGCTGATGTTAATGGGCTGTCAATGTTTTAGAGCTTGATAGAGCTCGCCCATGTGCAAAAAGTATTAGGCAAAGATGAAATTGCAACTAACTTTTGGTTACCTTATTACTGCGCCTTTCAATAACATGCGGACTCTAAAACTCAATGCTCAACCAACAAATGCCTTTTTCAGTGCCCTCAATCAAATTTTCGGCGGCTCCTCCCAGCTTCCGACTACTGCCGAGCGCTGTTAGTATCATGATGAGACTTTTTACAGTCGTCAGCCAGTTCAAGCGTACTCCCACAGAACAAAAATTTGAAGTTGATTATTGCAATATCGATTTATTTATTTGGTTCAATGATCCACTTTACAAATGAAGAATGGCACTCTACCCGTAGCCAAATATGCATGACATTATGCCTCCTGCAGGCACACTTGATCATGAATTTGACAGGTTTCCCCAAACTATTTTCCAATGGTTATCTAATTTTTAAAATTTTTCTCTCCTTTTCTCTCTTTTACCAGCTTTTTGAAACAAATCAGATTAACATGGAAAAAACTTTGAGCATTTTGATGGGACTGAAAGGAGGTGATTGTGTTAGGAGAGCAGATGTAAAAAATAAACACTGTGAGAATCTGTTGGGAGCGGTTTATGCAAATCGGGAAACCTGTATGGGATCGAGTATGGGATCGAGTTTCAGCTAGTTTGAATACTTGTTCTTCATTTGAAAAGTGGATTATTGAAACAAATAATGAAATCAATATTGCAATAATCAACTTCAAATTGTTATTCTATGGGGTACGCTTGGCCTGGCTGACGACTGTAAAAAGCCTCATGATATGAACAGTGCTCGGCAGTAGTCGGAACCTGGGAGGAGCCGCTGAACATTGAAAAGGCATGTTATTGAAAGGCGCAGTAAAGCACAGTATTAATGAACACAGTGCTTTCTCTGCTTCTGCTACGTACCACTTTTGATATTTTAACATTCGATGGAAAGAAAGAGGAAAGTTGAACCTGTGTGTATTCGTATTCAGACTTGCTAACCATCTTGATCTGAAAATGAGTGATCAAAGTGAGCTGGCATCATCTGTTTTCTAAAAAGATTGTAACTAAATTGTCACTAAGCTTGCAAAATGATTGTGACCCTGAGATGGCCAAGTTTTTGGTAATGACCATTCACCACCCCTGGCTTGTATAAACCACAGTGAAGAGGATGCAGTGAACGTTGGATAGACCATTGTTTGCTTTGTTTTCATGTGCACTGAGTAGGCAAACTTGCAAGCTCCGATGGTTTTGACATGATATAGTGTATAAGTGAATTATTTTTTATTTGAAAGAAGTTGCCAACAGAATGTTGTAAGAAAGTTAAAAATGATCCATAGGAAAATGATATTTGTCTGATCTAGTTAAGAGGTAATATATTCCTTGGTGCAACACAAGATCCACCAAGGGTCATTGTCTGCTTGACATTTAAAATAATCTGTGCAATTACAGTATGAGGTCATTTGCTGTAGCTTCCCCTCAATTGTGGAATGCTCTGCCTCTTGAACTTAGATCCTGTGGCAATTTAAATGAATTTAAGCAAAAACTAAGAGTCACCTATTCAGGAAAGCATAATTGTAAATTAGTGCCGTGAACTAGTTTAATTTGTACTTCTTTTATCTTTTTGGTCTATGTACAGCATTGCAAATTTAATAATTAATGTAACAGATGGCCCCTGCAAAGCAGTGCCAATATCTTTTTGTTATAAAGCTGAGTAATATTCTGTAAATGGTTTGAACCCAGGAGTCATATCATAATTCGATAAATTGTGATCGTCCGGGTGAGTGTAGTCCTGAGAAGGACTGTTTGAGGTGACATTGACTGACGTTTCGACAACCTGAGCGGAAGTCATCATCAGAGTCAAGTGAACTGTGAATCGTCAGTAGATGTTATAAGTCTCTGGTCGATGTCCTGATTGGTCGACGATCTCGTGATGTTATTGGTCGTCTGTCAGTTAAGCCGTAATGTTATTGGCTGTGAAGACTGTAAACGTGATTGGTGCGTTTCGATCCGTCTTTTGTTAGTCAAATGTCCGTTGGTCTATTTGACTAACAAAAGACGGATTGAAACGCACCAATCACGTTTACAGTCTTCACAGCCAATAACATTACGGCTTAACTGACAGACGACCAATAACATCACGAGATCGTCGACCAATCAGGACAACGACCATAAAACTTATAACATCTACTGAGGATTATTCACAGTTCACTTGACTCTGATGATGACTTCCGCTCAGGTTGTCGAAACGTCAGTCAATGTCACCTCAAACAGTCCTTCTCAGGACTACACTCACCTGGACGATCACAATTTACCGAATTATGAGTAATATTCTGTTGCTTTTTTTGGTTTCCAGGAACTAAGTGTTCCAGACAAGTTTCTTTATGTAACAAGCTGGAGAAGAACATTTATTGGATTCAACAGCAAGTTTGCAATGGAAGGCAAATTGCTTCTTGAAGTGTACTCGCATGCAAAGAGGTGATATCATAGATGGCCGAATATTGTGACACCTGTTAGAGCAGAGTATGTTTGAGGAGATGTCAATCTTTTTCATTTAGGGGGGGGGGGGACTGGCTGTTACATGCCTGTCATCAATGGCATTATTTAACAGGTCCTGTTACAGCTGAGTATGTTTGATGGAACTCCAATTTTTTGGGGGGTGGGGCGGGAGGCAGGGCTGTCATTGAGGACTGTAACCTGTGATAACTGTGAAGGCTGAGTATGCTTGATTGGACCTTGATAATTTAATGCATCAATTTTGTTACTGGTGTGAAGAGCAAGGCAACAAGTGACTCAAAAATTAATGACAGCACTTGGAGGGGGGGGGGGGGTTTCAAAAACATGAGACTGAAATGTCCTCTAATTTCAGTACCACTCTTATTCAGTTGGTCACTCAGTCAACTATGCAAGAAGTGCTAAGAACTATTACAGTGCGACTACTCGGACCGGGCCTTTTGAAAGAAAATTGACCAATCACAATGCTAATTGAGAACAAAAGATGGTAAAGTATTTTCGTAAACGACCAATAACGTTGAAGCATCCAGACAATACATGTTCGAAAAAATTTGAAACCGTGACCTCTGATCATGACATCTCGGGAAACTGCGCCGTTTACGATTGGTTACTTTCGATCCTAATGTTTTTGAGCAGAACATTTAGAGGTCGAATTTGCAATTGATAGCAAAATTTTTGCCCGTAAACAAACCTTAAACAATACTTTCACTTCAGCAGTACAGCTAGTGCCTGAGTATGTTTGTAGAAGAAGAAAGGCAATTTTCGGCGCTCCGCCGTCGCTCACTATGTAAGTTCTTCTAAGAGCCCAAAACCAGAAAATGTCGGAGGAAGAAGTGGCAAAAGAAGACTCCAGACGCAAAAGAAGAAAAAGAAGTAAGGGGTCTCAAACCAGCGAGGAAAATGAATCGGCCGCGTGTTCATGTCATGATTGCGCAAGTATGGCACACTCGATCGCTTCAATGGAGAAGAAACTCGACAAGGCTTTACGATGCACTCAGGAAATTGAAAGCCTAAAACAGAAGCAAAGCGATCTGGAAATCAAAAACAAAGAGTTAGAAGAAAGCCTAGATTTTGCCAATTCTAAAATTGCAACTCTGGAGAAGAAGGTAGCAGAGCAAGACAAGGCTATCGGTGAGCTAAAAGGAGGTGTGAAAACGCTAACAAAGCAAGCTGAAGAAGAAAAGCAACGCGCAATTAACCTCGAAAGCCATAGCCGTCGTAACAATCTCAACTTTTTCAATATTCCAGAGCAAGAAGATGAAACGGCTACTAAATCTGAATCTATTCTTCGCAACTTTATGGAAGTCAGGCTTAAGCTGAACAAAGAGGACGCTAACGACATCTCGTTCGAACGTGTTCATCGAGTCGGAAAACCAAGCGCCTCTGAAGGGAAACCAAGACCACTAATCGCTAAGTTCTCTTTCCACGGGGACAAGGAATTTGTTTTGTCAAAAGCAAAAAATCTTCGGGGAACTGATTTTGCAATTGCTCGTGACTTTCCTAAGGAGATTGTTGACGAAAGAAGGCGTCTTGTTCCATTTTTAAAAGACGCCAAGGAAAATGGTCAAGTCGCGAAGTTAATCTACAATAAGCTTTACATCAATGGACAGCGATTTAAGCCACAAACTGTCTCTACTAGCGAACAGTGATTACCTCTGGAGCCTAAATATGTATGGAACTGTTTTACATAGATCTCTCTTCCGTCGGCTTTTGTTTGGGTTCTCGTAGCAAAGCTATCGTCTCAGTCAGGACACAAATCGATTTGGCTAGTTAGTGATCGAGCCGCATAGGGCTCTCATGTCTCAGTTGTTTCTTGTGTACTGTGGTTTTTCTTTTGCTGGCTGGTATTTTTGTTCTTTAGTGGTGTCAAGGGTCTCTCATAAACGACTTATTTGTTCCCATCGATCAGTATCAACACAATTTAAGAGTTTCAGGTATGTACTTACAATTTATTATCTTATTACTCTTTGCTAAATGGCTGCGCTCAGTTCCGAACCATTTCAACTAAAAACACTCTCGTTAAACGTCAGGGGAATTAATCAATCCATCAAGCGAAGAAAACTATTCAGGTGGCTGCACCACCAGCGTGCACAGTGTTATTTTTTACAAGAAACCTATAGTGACGAGAAATGCATAAGCTCGTGGGAAGCTGAGTGGGGTGGAAAGGTGTATGCTTCCCATGGTAGTAAACACAGCAAAGGCGTTATGTTTTTAATGAACCCAAATTTCGATTGTCAGGTGGAAAATTGCATTAAAGACAAAAACGGAAGATTCATTATTTTAGATCTGAAAGCCGATGATTCGCACCTAATTTTAGCTAATATTTACGCGCCAAATGATTCCGCGCAACAAATAACGTTCTTTAAAAACTTACAAGATGTCTTACTCCCCTTTTCTGGAGAGAAGATTATCATTGGAGGTGATTTTAATTGTCCTCTGACTTCTTCAGACAAACTAGGTGGTAGACCGGTCCATTGCAAACAAAAAGTTATTGACGAAATCATAAAACTCTCATCGCTGTACTCATTATCCGACGTGTGGCGTGAAAAAAATGGTGACAAACAGGGTTTTTCTTGGCGAGATAAAGCGCTGAAGGTGCAATGTCGACTTGATTATGTTTTAATGTCAAAAAGCCTTTTGAACATTTCCAAAGAATGCGTGTTAATATTCGCTCCTAACACTGATCACTCGGCTGTTGTAACGCTGGTTCAATCGGAAGAGCTTTCCAGAAAACCAGGACCAGGGTTCTGGAAGTTCAATTCGTCCCTTTTAGAGGACAATGAGTATGTAAATAGCATTCGTAAATGTATTGTGTCTGCAAAGGATAAATATAAAGACATTGAAGATTGTGGGTTAAAATGGGATCTCATCAAAATGGAATTACGCGGTTTCTCTATCGCCTATGCTAAAAGAAAGGCGTCAAAGCAGAGATCGCGTGAGAAAGATCTTCAAAACCAATTGAATGCATTGCTGGCTAATTCACAGAACTCACGAAATAATCCTCATTACCTTCACGAGTTACATAAGTTGCAAGCTGAATTGAACAAAATCATGGAGCACAAAATTAAAGGAACGATCTTAAGAAGTAAGGTCAGATGGCATGAAAAAGGAGAAAAAAACTCAAGATACTTTCTAAACCTAGAAAACCGTGCCGCCTGTAAGAAAAAAGGAACCAAGCTTTTGCTAGAGGATAGTACGGAAACAAATGACCCGGATCTAATTCTTAAGAAACAAGAAGAGTTTTTCTCGAATTTATATAAGTCGCAAGGCCCCTCTGCAAAAAATTCAAACTGTGGTATTTTCTTTAATAGCACAAATATGACCACTTTGTCAGAGGAAATGTCCAGTAGTTGTGAAGGCAAAATCGCCAGTGATGAATGTTTATTGGCTCTGAAGGAGTTTGAAAACGGCAAATCTCCCGGCTCGGATGGTTTTACGGCTGAATTTTACAAATTCTTTTGGAAAGAGCTTAGTGAAAATCTAACTTCCAGCCTTAACCATGCTTTTGAGAAGGGTGAACTTTCAATTTGTCAAAGAAGAGGAATAATTTCCCTTCTCCCAAAAAAGAGCAAACCTACCAACAATTTAAACAACCTACGCCCGATTTCACTGTTAAACACAGACTATAAAATTGCTACCAAAGTCTTGGCAAGAAGATTGGAAAGGGTTCTTCCTTTCATTATTAACCCAGATCAAACCGGGTATATCAAAGGGAGATATATAGGTGAAAACATAAGGTTAATTAGCGATCTCATTGACTACACCAAGCAAAAAAATATTCCAGGTATTGCCATCTTTCTTGATTTCCGCAAAGCGTTCGACTCCGTGGAATGGGATTACATCGCAAAGGTTCTTGATGTTTTCAAGTTCGGAGAAGATTTCAAGCGTTGGGTAAAGGTTTTTTATACTGATATATCTAGTTGCGTCATAAACAACGGCTTCGCGTCACCTTTTTTTAAGCTCAAGCGTGGCGTGAGACAGGGCTGTCCACTGTCTGGGTTGCTTTTTGTTTTAGCTATTGAATTGCTTGCACTTGCAATAAAAAATGACCCTCTGATACAAGGTATCTGTGTGGGCAAAGAAGAAATTAAATTAACACAGTACGCCGATGATACGACGGTTTTCGTTAAAAATACAACTTCCGTGGAAGCGCTGCTTCGCCTTCTCGAAAAATTTAAAGAGTGTTCCGGCCTAGAAATTAATACACACAAGTCTGAAGCGTTATGGTTAGGCTCGTGGAAGGAACGTCTTGACAAACCGTTTGGCTTTAAGTGGCCTACTGATTCTGTTTACGCCCTTGGGATTCATTTTTCAAATGACGCTAATCTCGTGCATAAACTAAACTTTCATGGCAAATTGGAAAAACTTGAAAAAATCCTTAACAGCTGGAGAAGAAGAAAGCTAACTCTCTATGGAAAGATTAACATTATTAAAACTCTTGGTTTATCAAAGCTTATTTTCAGCGCTTCAGTTCTGCCCATTCCTGAAAACTTCGCTCAAGAAGTAAACAAGTTAACATTTAAGTTCCTGTGGGACGCCAAGCCCGCTAAAATTAAGAAATCCACCATCACTGGACTGAAAGAGAAAGGTGGACTAAAAATGATAGATTTCGATCATATGAACAAAGCGCTAAAGTGTGCTTGGATCAACAGGTTTACTAATGGTAATAAGGGAGCGTGGAAAATAATACCAGATAATACAACTGCGCATCTAGGAGGCTTCTCTTTCCTTCTTCAGTGCAACTACAAAGTCAAGGATCTCGATGTGAAAAATGTACCGCTTTTTTACGAAAGAGTGCTTAAATATTGGGAGGAGGTTACATGCTTGGCGGGCAAGGCTGATCTTAATCCAAACGAAACATTCATCTGGAACAACAGACACATTAAAATCAACAATAAAACTCTATTTTTTCCAGCGTGGTTCCACAAAGGAATCTACAAAATTAAAGATCTAATAAGTGATAACGGTAAATTTCTCCCTTTTGACGTTTTTTGTCGTACGTTTGATGTTAAAGCTTGTTTTACAACATACTACGGTCTATGTAATTCAATCCGTCAAAATTGGAATGCTATCTCCAAAGAATCCCATGGCGTTTTAGAATTAATTTCAAATTGGCGTACTAACAACTCGAACTTAACCACTGCAGATCTGCTGAGTGTTATCGCAGATAATAAATTTGTGCCTCCTTCAGCAGAGCAAAAAATTCTTAATTCAGGTGTATCTAAAGATAACTTATCAAAAGTATATCTTCTACCATGGAGTATAACAAAGGAAATTAAATTGTGCATGTTTCAGTTTAAAATTATTCATAACGCAGTGTTCACAAAGGACAAGCTTTTCAAAGCAAATATTTTACAGGATGACAAATGTTTTCACTGCAAAGACAAAGCAGAAACACTTTTGCATTTGCTTGTCCACTGTCCGCATACAGTGGCTTTTTGGGATCATTTTCGGGAATGGTGGCGCAAAAATACCCATATTGTACTGAACCTTACACCTACTATGGTGTTATATGGTGTGATAGATAACTCAAGGTTCTGCACGCTACTCAATTTGGCCCTGTTAGTTGCCAAGTTCTACATATACCGATGCAGTCTAGACGATACACCTCTATACTTCCCTGTGTTTGAAACAGAATTACGTGAAAAAGCAAGGATTGAGAAAGATATTGCTACGAGAAATGGTAATCTAAAGCATTTCAAGATTAAATGGGAACCTCTGATCCGCAGCAAATTTATTGGAGATGTCGATATTTGAGAGACCTTTTGACCCGCTTTGCAATTTATATAGTTATTTATTTGGATGTTTTTATTTGTCTATCTCTTTTTTTTATTTAATGTAATTGCTTTATACGTCGTTGATTTTTTATCTACTGGTTCTATTTGTTAATATGTGTATAGTACTCTTGTAATTGCTTATCTATTATATTGTAATTTTTTTTGTGTTCTTTAATAAATTACATTAAAAAAAAAAAAAAAAAATATGTTTGTAGAAGAAACCTTTTCCGAAAAGAAATTTGGTAACACAACAAATTTGCTAAATTCTGTGCAGTGTTCGTTCAGCGAAGCGAGTATAACATAAACAAACACAGATCTAAAGATAAGTATCGACATTTGCCTGCTTTAATCGTTCAATGATAAACAGAGGTTCCCAAATCTCCTTATTCACTAACTGCTTTTTGAGTTAACAGCTGCAGGTGCTCATAGTTGATGTACTGATTCTGGATTCTGCAGACCTTTCAATTCGCAGCCGCGGTCTCAATACTGCAAGGAAATCCAAATCGAGCTTTTAGTTCCATTTCAGCGTGGTGCATTAGTCTGAAACGTAATCTAGTAATAGCTAGGAATGTTGCCGACTGTTGCTGTATATGCCGCCCTCTCGATTCAGACTCACTTGTATTTTCTGGGCAAAAGTCATTTTGGAAACATTTACATTTACCGTTAACTTATAGCTTACGTAGCGCATAAAACAATCCGTGAGATATTTTCAATCACATTGACTCAACACTGCACCGTTTGAAAACGTTCAAACATCACCATTGAAGTTAACCAATGAAAAAATTAGACTATTTCCCAGAGGTCAGCAGAATTAGACTCAAATTTATTTGGAGATGTATTGTCTAGATCCTTCAACGTTATTGGTCAGCTTATGAAAAAATGTTGGCTTCTTTTGTTCTCCATTAACGCTGTGATTGGTCAGTTTTCTTCCAAGTGGCCCGGTCCAAATATTTGCACTATAAAATGCTGGCCTACAAAAAATGGTGCTACAGTTTCTGTTTCACAACATGAAGTATGTTGTTTTTTTTTTATTGAGCTTTTTGAATTTTTGAGGTTTTTGAGACTTTGCAAACTCTTTATAATTGACAATAGGTTTATATTATGGCATAATTTTCATGTTTCATTTAGAACAAACAAGTAAGAGTAAATTCTTCAATGAAAGGCTAACAAGTTCGGTTGTTTTTTTCCAGTCTCTGGCAGGGATCCATATTTACTTTTTTTCCAACTCGTCAGCCGGGAAATTATGTGAGAAAAGATACTTGCCCTGACAAAATTTTACTTGCCCTTTGAAAATTGCATAACACTTAAAATACAGTCAAAAACTAAAAGTTAACATTGAGTAAGTGGAAAGGTTGCATTTTATTTTCACCACGTTACTGCAGCAGCACTGCAGTAAGGCTCCCGTCAAATACTTTCATTTTACAAATTGAACTACACGGACTTAAAAGATAGACCTACTTTAATTTGCATGTCAAACGTTCGGTGTTTAACATTTAATTTGCTACATTTACTAAATAAATTACGAGTACTTCCTGATCAAACTTTCAATTTGGCATTCTTCATCAACATCACTGTCAATGTCATTTGCATCCTCAACAGCACTGTCATTGTCATCTAAATCCTCTCCCTTGTCAACACATCCAAGTCTACACCTGCATCACTCTCTTCCTCGTCTTGCTCTTGATCATTCAATATGACTTCTACAGCATCACTAATGCGCCACAATTCACGTGCAGCCAAAGAGCGAGAGTCTTCGTGTTTGCATATTGCTGAGAACTACGTACTCACTTCTGAGAGTACCCCATACGATGATGTATGCACAACAAAACAAAGTTTACAGTAGAGAATCACCTACCCTGCTTCAGTTGGGCGAATGAACATAGGTTAACCAAGAAACCTCTGCTTGCAGGTTAGCAATCACCGAATGGCTGGTGGACATTCAAAACACAGGTACATTGACTAGTGAGAAACTGGAGAAAAATATTTTGCCCCTGAAAACTTACTCGTCTGCCGGACGAGTTTGTGATTTTTGATACTCGTCCATAGGACTTTATAGTCATCTTGGATGACCTGATGACTGCTAATATGGATCCCTGCTCTGGAAATACACCTGTCGTCGTTGTTTGCTTTATGTTGGTATCCTGTGATGGACTGGCATCCCATTCAGGAGGGAGTATCCAAGGTTGCTACATTATTAATGCAGATTAAGGAGGCTCACAACAGTTTTTTGACCTTGGAGTGTATCTTTTGAAATCAACATTTCGCATAGAAGACAAACTTCGATTTTCTTGATACTACACCATCTTTTCAACAGATGACCAAAGTTTAGCTTTTCATCGGTTTTTAGCAACAGCTGTCACCGTAGCAATGGTGATGGACAACCCCTCGTTTTAAATGATGTTGACTGTCTCGAGATCTAGTCAGACAATATCAACAAGTTAATTGAGTTTGCAACACATGTTTCGGATGAAAGATTATCTGTTATCCCCTGCTGGGTGTCATAAATTTACAAACAATTTACAATGATGTAGAAAATATAACTAATTAGATGGCCCCCCACAAAGCACGGCCGTTTAAGTTTGTGCGATTTCGTATTCTTGAAGGTCACAGGTGATTGATTGGTATGCTTATGATATATACTGGGAAGGGAGGGATGGATGTGGGTTGTATTCTTGAAGACAGGTGTAGATGTATGTGCTTGACAACATATGTATAGCTTTGTACGTTTTCCCGCGCTAGGCAGGTCTTTGTTTTGAGTTTGGATTCAATTGTCTGTTATTAGCGTTTAAACGTTAAATGTGTCTAAGACCAAATCTTTTTAACCAATGAGGGCACCCTTTTTTTTGGAACGAATCTTTATTAACAAAAGAAACACTTATTATAACAATGTACATACAAAACAAGACTAATTTAAGATACAGGTAAATACAACACTGACTAGTTTACAATAGACGCTAATACACCTAATTACACCTTAATTACTGTCCACATACCGTTACACCTAAATCATGTTTTGTAAAAGCGTATAGTTTGCAAGGTTTAACTTGCAACAGAAGTTGAATAATTGCGGTTTCTGCGACATCACGCGCTTTCGTCTGTTGGCATTTTTGGCAAAAACTTGGTGAAGGGAGACGCCCAGGGGGGTACTCAAAAGTTTCAAGTGACGGGGATGATCGAATGGGGCCAAAAATCAAAACCCAAAAAAATCCCCAGGGCTTCCTACAAAACCCAAAAAAATCCCTGGACCAAAAATTAACCCCTAAAAAATCCCATGCCAAATTTCCGACCCTTAAAAATTTCCAGAAAGGATTAAATGATATAACACCAAAAAAAAAAAAAACACTAGAAACTGAATGTTTGTGTTTGTTTATGTTCATCATACCAGTTGATTTTATCTTTTCCTCATCTGGTAGTCATTCTAACAACACTGCGGACACCCATGAACATCTTTTGTTTCAACAATAACATTATGAATGACACTCTAAACAAGACCACCCGGGCAAGAACAAGTTTGGTTGTACTTTATTCGCAGAACTAGGCGGCCAGGATGCGCGGGCACTAACACAAATCTTCAGATTGTTTTGAATACCCCCAAAATATCCCTGCTTTAATTAAGCCACCCAAAGAAATACTTGCCAAATTTTCCTTCCCAAAAAAATCCCGGAATAAAAAATTTCAAACCCAAAAAATCCTTCGATCATCCCCATCACTTGAAATCCGGAGTACCCCCCTGGGGGGAGACGAGAAAGAAGATTATTGCGAAGAGGTGCCAATTCGTGGAAAATTTTAGGGTACGCCTACTCACCTCATGGTATGTTGCCGAAAGGGTTCTCAGCCGCCATCTGAAAGCTGAAAGTGAACTGGGGGATCCCTAATGAAGACTCGATTGCAAATGAAGTGACACTTTTGCTTTGATTTCTGGCCGGTTTGATTTGCGGGACGGTTAATATAATGATTGTTGTATCGTATGTTTCACGGTCTTTCAGAAGTAAATAAGTTATATTACTGATGCTATGGAATGGAAGATCTGTTTAAACAAAAAAGCTTAAAGCAATCAAACTAAATAAATGAATAAAGTAACAAGACAAAGTTGCGTCACACATGTTTTTATTCACGGACATCTCTATTCAGAGGTTTAATTATAGTGGCTCACTAATTAACTCCATCTTGTAAGGGCCGTCTTGGATAAACCACCGATTTTCTTGTTTCAACGTGAAAATGACAGAGATGCCGTTCAAAACAATACACCGTAACACAAATAAAATAAAAGGAATGCTAAATGAACAAATAAAAATCCGATAGCAAGTGATAAATTGACAGAACAAATTGGCTTATTAAGTAAGGGTTGTTCTGTCGCTTGCTATGTAATGACCCAGATGTAAGCAGCGGTAGCTCCTCTTCAGGCGGGGACTGGGCCGAGGATAGAACCAGCACGACTGTTGCAAAACGCAAAGCTGAAAGATAATAAACATTTTATATTAAAAACGTAATTTTCGCTGTGTTTCTATTTTCTTGCGCCTGTCATTTTAATTTAATTCATTTCATTCAATTTCAGCAGTGCGCAATCACCTAACCCTAACCTCCAGGTATTCTCATATTAACGTGGAAAAATAGAATAAAATAAATAAAATAATATGCGCTATTTGGCAATTTCCCACGACGGAGACCAAAGACCTCTTCAAGTGAACCACGGTAGAGTTAAAGAGTCAAATTCTCTATGTATTTTGATGATTATCTGAAACTGTTTTTCTGTCCTCCCTGCAATAAAATAGGTTAATTTGGTAAGCCGAATATTTTTTTATTGCCGTCGCCAAAAATTAAAAAAACTGAAGAAAATAAAGAAATTCTTGCGTTTCTTAAAATCTATTAAAGGAGAATAGGAAAGTGTAGATTAAAAAAGACTGTCAGAAAGAAATAAGTAAAAAAAAGCAAAACTCCCGGGGGCTCGGCGAGCCCCGGTTTCAGTCGCAGAACTTAAATTAAATGACGGCAAAAACGGCCGTCATTTAATTTAAGTAGCGCGACTTGATCACCGCTAGACTACGTAGGCTCGCAAGAATAATCGAGGCAATTTTTAGCTAGCAGTAGGTTGTGGGCTCTATTGTTCTTCTACTCATATTTTATTCATAGTCCGTGCATAGGAATGACTTCATTGTTTACATTTTGCTTCATTAGCATAAACATTTTATAGAAAAGACATCCTAAACTAAAATTGACCTCAGTGACTGAAAGGGCTTGTTAAACTTAGGAACCTGTATTTAGCTCTTTGCATGTAATACTTGAGGAAATATCAGCCATCAGAAAATGCAAATTTTTTTTGAGGGGGAAAAGTGTTAATGAGCCCATACAGTCTTTGTAAAATTTCCAGTTTTTAATTAACATCGTATATTTTTAAGAACATTTGGTCTTTCGGACTGAAATTTTCGGAGAAAGGTATGTGCTATGTCCTTTCAATATTCAGAATGGCATGTTTGTAACTTGATTGAAAAACGAGAATCGTATTTCGAGTTTTTAACATCCTATGACTCATTGATCACCTAACCTGAAGTCATTACAGTGGACCTAAGTTTTGAGTCCGTGCACGAATTTCTGAAATGACTGCACTGTAAATTTGAGTTGTCCCTTTTCGGACGGTTGTTTCTTTATTATTACAAAATTATTAAACATTTTGAGTGTTTCCTGTACCAGCGATGTCATTCCACATTAGGAGTCGGATTTTAAAACCGTTTTTAAAAACAATTGTAGATTCATCGAGTTGATAAACTTTTAGTTTCTTATGGCTTTGTCTTCTCTGCTGTTGTTATGTCTAACTTCTGGTCTAAAACGTAAACTGGAGACAAAGCTCAGATGATGCGTTACACTCGAATGAGATTCATAAGAAAGGTTTGAAACAACTCTTTGAAGTGTCAAAATATTAGGAGATGCAAACGTTTCAGGCTAGCCCTTCCTCAGCGTGGTAGTAAAAAAGCCTGATAGTGTAAAACCCGGCTACGCCATACAAAAACCACGGCTGTGACAGCGCGCGCGTAAAATGCGCAGGCAAGAAACACAGGAGAAGGATGCAGTTTGTTGACTAAATGAACGAGTGGTTGATGTTTAGTCCGCTCGGCCTGGTCGTGCTAAGCTTAAAGATAAGCTCCATCTCTTGTTGTTTGCGGCGGGTGTTATTGCCGGTGCATTGCTTTAAGCCACAGACCACGACGTCATCCACGGTTTGCTCAGGTGAGTTGTCAGAAGTGTTCGGTTGCTGATAGTCGAAAACGTTTAACCCCAAACTCGCTGGTGGCAGTTTACAAACAGATCTGCGATTATGGTGGGGAATTCCCTCCCTTGGCATAATAGGGTAACTATCTCTTGCAAGTGGTGTGTCAGTTGCGTATTTTGAATTGCAGGAGGAGGGGAACACTGATAAAGCAAGAATAAAAGCAGTGGAAAACAGCGGTCTTGGTTCTTCACTTAACTCGAAACTGACAGGTAAGTTTTATTTTTGATTCGGATGTCGTCTTTAAGTGTACTACTCGTTATGTTAATTAACTTACACGAGTCAAAAATACATTTGTAGCACGAAAAGATTTTGAAATATCGTGTCAGTAGCAACTGGGATATCGTTGGTTATGGTCAACCTACGAGATACACATCGAAATATCGTGTTATGAGAAAACCTTACGCTTTAGTAATACGCCCACAATCCAACGCCAAACTAGAAATCTTAACACTGTATCCTTATTTGTTGAGAGGGCAGTACGAAGTGGATTTTGTTCGAAGAAGCTGTAACCAGGTTCAATTGGTTTTAAGTTAAGTCTGGTCACGTGACTGTGTAAAGACATATCTCTAATAGCAATATCGACCTGCAGACAGGGACCACGCGGCCTATTTTAAAGTGCGTGTGTGTTGTGGGGGGGGGGGGGGGGGGGGGCTAGCTCAGTCCGAGGGTGGGGTGGCCTGGGGGGTGGGGCTGATAGCCTCCCACGAAATTAGCCGAATAATTTCTCCTTTTTCCCTCCCCTTTCCGTGCCTGCTATTCAGGCTAACACGAAGTTTTTCTCTTTTTAGTTACTAGCAGTGCATCTAGGGCGACCAAGTGTGTTAAAAGTTGTCAGTTTTTACCCATCATATAATGGACCGTGCACAATATAAATTGGAACATGAAAGCACATTCACCACGCGCAATATAAATTGATTGTATTTTTTAATCGATTGCCCTATATAGACCCATAACTAAAGGATCAAAGGTATGTTACTAAGGTATATTACTAAGTCTTCGACCTACCAGTGATTGATAATGTCGATACTTAGGGCACGTTTTGGTGGCCTAATCCCGAATATGTACAGTTGATGTTTTCTCAGTTTGGACATTATTCCATTCCCTCAGGAGAATATACATGATAACAATATGGGCAGAATGCGGTAGGGATGTTTTGGTTAACTCAGAATAGGAAAAATCTCTTTTAGGCAGTCAGCGTTCTGGATATTCTGTTATTCCTAAACCGGAATAGCCACTATAGTCCCAAAATGCACCTGAGCGTGTTCTTTCCTCTCTACACACATTTTAAGTCGTATCCCACAAGATGCAAACCTTGAGGTATTCGCATTTAATCAAAAACAGTTGTACAAAGTAGACCCGCTTTTTAACCGGCCGTCGCCATGATGGCGACCGCCGGTTTATAAAATGGACACGGTTTTTCCTGAAAGCAAGTTGGCTAAACATACGAAGAAGGTGCTGTAAAGCTTGTGGTATGGGTACTCAAGAGCGGTACTGTCTTATATAAGACGCATGCGCATATTAGTCTTCTGAATGTTACCTTCCTATGTTTTTGTCTTTTAATTTACAGTATTTAAGATATGAACGGCGAAGGGTCGTTTAAGTTTGGGGTTTTTTGTATTTGTCTTGTATAACGCATGCGCAATTGGGTAAAGGAGCTAATAGGATTGACTGCGAAATTGGCTGTGTTGTCTGATCTAGTTCAGGTTAGTGGTTATGGTGAAAATTTTTTTAGCGCAGGAGTTTTTTTTTTTATTGGGATTGACATTTTGAGGGGTGTAAAAATGTGGGAGTCAGAAGGATATGTGAATGTCAGGAGCAGTCAAGCTTCTGTGAATGTGATTTGCTTTGAAAGTTGCGTTTTGTATAGGAGCGGCGTAATATTGTGCTGCGTGAGAGGCGGTTTCCCTTGGCGTTTTATGGGGGGGGGGGGGGGGTTGCGAAGTGGATTGTAAGGTTTCTGTTTGGCTAACTTGTATTTCGCAGGGGACAAAAAGGACAGTTGCGTTTTGCCGGCGTGGGCTAGGAAGAGAAGGAATTGGTACTAGTATGATGATGCAATATTAGTTGATTGCACCATCAGTACCTAATAGTTCTTGTGAACGGAGAGAGATGAGTGTTTATTTGAGGCGAGAAGTTGATACGAAGGAATCGTCATTCAAAAGGAGATTAATTAATAAGGCAGGTGTTACGAGTCTTTTTGCATTGAAAGAAAGAAAATATCTGAATATTATCGGCGGATTTGTGTGGTTTGCGTGTGGTGTTCGCTAAAGGCAACGAGCAGTCTCACTTTCTGTTCAGAGATAGTGAAGGAAAAGAAAAACAGGCGAGTGAGCGCGAAATCGATTGCGGCTCGACAGGCGCGTTAGCTTTCAAAGACGTGGGCCGGGCGACTTTCGTCCCCGCTCGCTTGTTTACTTTTGCAAGGGGATTACCGGGTTAGCAAACCGGATTTAAACATCACGTCATGAGATATGCCTTGACGTGCCCCATACTCTGACGATCTGCTCGAGCTCGCGTTTATCAAGCGTTATATTTTGACTCTACTGTTATGTTCACTGTTTGTATTTAATGTCTAGGCACAACAGTAAATACTTCGTCGTCCCTGTGTGAGCATTCTCAGTTGTGGACGAATTCATATCGACATTCAACGTTTGAGTGAATTTGCGTTTTTCAGCACAAATAAAGCGATAAGAAAGATAAGCTGAGTCATCAGAGTTTAAACATTACGTCATCCAGTACCGCTATAGTCAAAATATTGTGTCACACAATCACACTTTTCGTCACGCCGGTTCGTAAAAAAAGAGGATCGCGCTAACATTTGTGAAACCTAGGGGTGGGGAGGGTCAGAATGGCCGGTTAAAATGCCCAATGGGCTTTCTTGTGTCAGAATAAGGACTGACAACTGAGAAAGCTGACTTAAGTATCATAAGTTTCGAATTGTCCTGACTACTGAATGCCTTACTTGTCATCGTTAGGAACGAAACAGATCTTTCGCAGCTTTCCTAGTTGCAAAGTTTACATGCATATAGAGAAAGTTGAAGAAGTACCGTTGATTTTCAGCCGATAATCCTATCTGGAGGCAGACTACAGCCTTTGTAAAACCCGGGCCAGAACGAAAAAAAGAGTCAATAAGAGTTCGTGAGAGTTAGAGGCTAAACGATAGCGAGAGTGTCAATTTCCGTAGATTGAAATATGAGGGGGGGGGGCCTTTTGCGCCACTTGGCGTAAAGAGGCCTAATAGTAATATGAGGGACATTGTCACCAATTTTTAGGATAAACTTGAAAAGCTAAAAGACATATTCTAATGAGAGGAGACCCAAAAATACTTGTTGAGTTTCGTTTAAAAGTACTCTTCCAGTTCTCTAAGCCTAAGGGGCTGTTGACATGATACCAGAATGAGTTTCATTCTGGAATGAGTTTCGTTCCAGAATGAAGTTCGTACTGCATTCACATGACAAAATCGACCGGCTCAGCCGTCTTGAAAACGACCGTTTTGTCCGCCATCTTGAAAACAATACGCTTGCACCACTCGTCCCAGACTACACGGTTTGCGTTTTCATCTCGGAACGGAGTTCATTTTCAGTTTACATGATACCAGAATGAAATGTCATACCAGAACGAGAATTTCATTCAGATTGAAAACCGGAATGAAGTCATTCCGGAATGAGTTGTGCGGGAACAAAATTTCGTTTCGGTATCATGTAAACAGATACAGAGAAATATATGGGGATGGAATGAACTCGTTCTGGAATGAGAGTCATTCCGGTATCATGTGAACGGCCCCTAAATAAATTAAGTGTGTTTGCCTGCGGATCGCTAGGATGCGATTGGTTGCAGCTTGAAAACATCGGGCTGATTTTTCCTTTGTTTCGTGGAAAAATCGCCAGTAACTGGCTGTGGTTTGTTCTTCCTTTCAGAAAATCAATTGATTTCCTTCTCGTGACTTTCTAGGAGCATTCTGTGTACGTGAAAAGGTATTTAATTTAAATTTCAGCACATTTTTAACCCCAAAACGTAAAATCACCGTGACAGAGCACCTTTAAAATCTGAGCGGGCTCAAAGTAGAGTTCCCTAGAGCGCACGCCAAATGAGAGCAAGGCGATTTGGACTTGTAGAGTATTTCGTTTTCATGTTTGATCCATATGAAAATTAGATCTAACTGAGGAAACCAAGTATTGGTTGACCCTGAAACTGATCACTGACTAATGAGTTTTACAACTTTTTAACTTTTTAATGGCACCAAAAGGTGCCATTAAAAAGTTAAACTCCTCGCGCGGTCCCTGGCAGAAGATTAAAGTGAAAGAAGACAACCTTGAAATCATCCAAAATTTATTTAGTGTTACAAAAAGAATGAAATATCTACAAATCCCTTGCAATAAACAAAACATCGAATGCTGCTTTGTGCTTTGTGCATAGTACTCTATCTTTGTTTCTACAATTAAATTTTTCCTTTTTTGGTCAATAGCCAAACCTGAAGCTGAACTTTATAAAGTCAACTGATGGTAGCGTAGACTCGACGAGAGAAGGATTGTCATAAGTTACCTGATAATTTGTACTGGATTCAACGTTGGTATGTGCTTTGGTTTTCTTATAGACAGGCTTTAACTGTGGTATGTACACGCGTGATTTACACTGTATGTAGCTGCTGGATTTTCTAGTACCCGGTTTGAACAGACAAAACATGAAGCATTGTCAGGTGGAAGCTAATTTATCCTTTTTTAAACACTTTGGTTTTCATTTCGTTTTGAATTGTTGAAGATTTAAACAGTTATTCACCGATGGGGAGGTTTCCTACTCTGTTAGAAAAGGAGACGAAGGTAAACAGTGATTTATATTCGTGACATAAAGAAGGGCGCATTTAGGGATATACGTTTCTTGTTCAGCCGTGAAGTTAATCGGATCGGCATGCAATTCACAATTCGCATTGATGAGAGATAATAGAACGCCCCACCGTTCTGGTATCCTGCCGCTGAGTAGTGACCCCTTAGAATCGAAATAATTACGATTTGAAAAATAACTTTTAGCAGGAGCCATAAATGATTCCGATGATGGCAGTGAGAATATTTTAGACAAATCCTGTGGCGAAGATGCGTCGGACATCTTGGGCGAGGATTTCCCCGTTAGACGGATGAAACGTTTTGCGGGCAAAAAAAGGCGTCGAACTAAGAAAAAAAATTGAATGCAAATCAGGCAGAAAAAGGGAAAAGACACCCCGAAATTAAATTTCCTCTGAGGACGTACAGAGATTGAAGGGCAGCCGCAAAGACTGTAAAATGAACGTCCAAGCACGGTGTGAAGAAAAGCTACGCACTGATAAATCATTGTCACTTTTTCCACTGCAAAAGAAAATAGTAACATAGATTCAAATACCGAATCAGGAAAGGAAACGTTTGCCTTCTCAGCGTATGTTTTCGGAAATAATGTCCGCCTTTACCGAAGTGGCCGAAATGAAGACAGAAAATAGCGAAAAGCGCGCTTCTTTCAATCAAATGCTCTCGCGGTGCGTTATCAATCGTCGACAAAATAGAGAAATGGAAAAACAACAAGGAAAAAAACCTGCTTCTGTCGATGAGAAGGAGAAAGTTGAAGCGAAACTTCATGCTCAGCTGCCCTAGTACTGAATATTACTTACTGGGCAATTCACGAACCTAGAAAGGGTACATAGCGCAGTGGACGAGGCAAGGGTTTCAACGACAGAGTGAGCTTAACTTTTTTCTCCGCCAGCAACCCGGCGAGAAAAGTCACTTTCTATCGAAGTTAAATTAAGCAGAAATTAGAACTGAACGTCACTGAGAAACAAATCTAAGTTGTTCCAGAGAGCTTGATTTCTTTGGACGAAAAGAAACTGTAGAGATAGAAATTTAAGCTAAAGCATTTAGCGCTGTGTTTACAGTTTCTTTCATCGTCAAGTCAATCGCTTGTTCTTAAAATTCCACAAACAGTAGGTTTTATACGGAAAGCTTTGACTCCGAAATATCGAGACAAGACAAAATAAAGCACAGTTAAATGGGCGAGAAGCATTTAATAAAAATTGTCACACTCTTATGGCGAGTCAGCACAAAAATCATGCAGCAGTCTGAACAACAAGCATTCACAAATTCAGTTCCAAAAAGGGCGACATTTTTTGGCTATACCACGCAAAATTGACTCGTTGTAGCTGTATCTGTGTAGCTGTATCTGTGTTCCAGTGGCTCCAAATGTTCAGATAGTCAAGTCAACTTTATTTAGGCAGGGTAGCCCTATCAGCCATTGGCTGGTATCAAAAGGGGCCCTGCGTAAATTATGGCTACACGATAAGAATTTAAAATTTAAAAATTACATTAAAAATTATGTACAAGGATTTTAAAAAGTGAATAAAAGGGGAATTACATATCTTCATAACAATCACAATTTGTTTAAGATTAAGACAAATAAGATACAAATCGGATGCCACGTAAAATACGTTTGAATCGCTTTCACAGTTGTTTGAGCCAAGTTGCTTTTACCATTCCGTCTGCGGGCTCTAAACTGAAAACAACTGCGTTTTGTGATTTGCGTTTAAAAAAGTAAGATGGTGAATTCTGTTCCTCACCTCAGTAGTCTTGTTTCAGTGAGCTGCATAGATATTATCGTTCAAGTTAAAATATTAATTCTGTCTTCAGTTCGATCAAACAAACACATGATCGCTCCGCGAGTTGTCAGCGTTGTGCGAACGGAGCGATTCAGTACAAACTCGTTCATTTGAACTCCCGCAGCTATAACGGTGAGGTCATACAGCTTCAATCCGCTCTGAACGATGATTACAACAATTTTTCAGGAAAAATCAAACACGTACCACAATTCAGAGTCCATAATTAGTAGATTTTTCCCAAACCTTGTTCACTTCGGAGCAGTTTCATTGATTCGTTCAGCTCAGCAAGAAAAAAAGGTTCAACACTTCGCAAGGTTTTGGCGCCATTTTCGGCCAGTCATGTGATCGCGATCGATTCTTGTTCCCTTTTATCTCGGAGTTTCTCTCTCTCTCTTTTTTTCTGTTACTTGCAATTAGCGATTGCGTTTTTAAAAATAAAAATGACTATTCTACTCGGCCTTGCTGGATATCAAATAATTATAACCAGTTTGGCGCTACGCGCCTCGTTATCTACCGGTATCATATCGAACGCGCTCTCGTTGTACGCAAATTTGCGTGTACCCGCACGCGTTTATGACGTTGAGGGTGCTGCAATTTTCTCTAAAAATAGCACATTTGTCTTTTTCGATGGGGCCGCGTGGACCCGCGCTTACGGTCTCCGTCCCCGATAATGGCTCCTGCTTCTTGTCAAGTTCGTGAAATTAACTGTCGTAAGAGTCAACTCCTGATATATTAAACAAATACATTCGCGACGGAACGAAACCTTGGAGAGTCACTGATCCAGTCTTACATACACT
The DNA here is from genome assembly GCA_964030785.1 of Siderastrea siderea. Taxonomy (NCBI): domain Eukaryota; kingdom Metazoa; phylum Cnidaria; class Anthozoa; order Scleractinia; family Rhizangiidae; genus Siderastrea; species Siderastrea siderea. The sequence continues at coordinate 933,424 of OZ034979.1, read as the reverse complement.
GTTATGTGAGAGTGTATAAGTGACTGCCCGAGAAGAAAAGTCTTTGTCATTTTATAATAATGACAAAGAGTAGTACTAAAATGTAAACAGACCACCCACCAGTGGTCGAAAGGAAAACGACCTTTGGCTGTATTTTACTTTTGGCCAAGGATGCCGGGAATAGGCTTTTACACGGTGATGGCGGAGAGGGATGAGCCCTCGAATACTTATATAAGATGCGAATAAAGTTGAAGGGCCAATTACAACGCTAAATTAGTATATATGTGCTACTGACTGCAAGATGCATCAACAGAGTTTTTTCCGTGAATATTAAATATATAAAGTGATCAAACATTTGAACTGCGGATTAAAGATAGAAATGTATGTAGAGCATCGCAGTGACGATATTTCAGTTGAAAAAAAAACCTGAAAAAAAAATTGGCTTGAACGGGAATCGAACCCATGACCCATGACAGGGTCTTTTTCCGATGTATTGCAGCTCTAGACTGTCCCCAGGGTGTTCAGGTGGTGATAGAAAACCCACAGAGCGTGCGCATTACCGTGTGATCACATCCGGGATTTATGGGCCGTGTGACGCGTTACATGATAAAGTGGCTTCACGTGGGTAACCCCGCTGATTCTCATGTGGATGTCATGAGATCGTGAACGCATGTTCTCCGTACTGCAGAGAAGCTCAAGTTTGTGGACTAAAGCCCTATAACTGATGTATTCCTTTATGGTACGGGAGGAAGTTGGACAGAATAACTGGAGCACGTTTTCGGCCCCGGTGGATGTTATCATGCCAGAAGACGTTATGCCTGTGTGCTAACAATGACACGTTTAGACGAGGGCAATGGATGTGGTTGTGAAACTAGCGTAAGTTGTTACTAACACAAAATATCTACCTTGGCCTATTATAGTCCGTCAACCTTGTTCCCATGGTCTCTCCTCTTCCCGTCCCCTGGAGCGCGAGAGAGGGGACGGGAAGAGGAGAGACCCCGGGAACAGGGAGGATAGTCTGAGATTTTGTTGTACTCTGTTTCAGACATGATCCTCAAAATCTTTCCTTTTAATCGAAAATGGTCAAAATATTTTTCCCTTTTTAGACTAAATTGGCTTAAATCCATACTCTTTTAGGAAGCACACACATTTCTATCTAATGAAAGGTGTTGTAACCTCCACCCCCTTGTCCAAGCGGGGGAGGGGGCGGGGCGTTTGGAGGGGGAGGTTGGATTTTTTCTTTACAGTGGTAAACAATTGGTACCATTTGACATTATTTTGCCTATATGTAGTGCTGGCACAATTCCAGATATCTTACTGAGTTTTTTGGTAACCCTTTATTTCAGTCAAGGTCTGGAGGCTCAAGGGCTTTCATTTAAACAGTCACACCGTGAGAGATAATTAAAAAGTAATAACGATCGACGGTAAACACGATAAAAAAATGTATTAAATATTGCACTAATGGGTATGTTCTCTTTGTTCCAGTTCCATCACCTCCTCCCAGAGTATCGGTGAAGTCTAAGGAAGGAACACGTCTGGTTCTTCAATGGAGAAAACCTGAAGAAACAAATGGTATAATTAAAAAATATGTACCTCACTTTAGCGACACTGATGAAGTTACTAACGCCTACACCATGCACTCCAGTGAAGAGGAAGAGTAACTGGCGTATGAAGTGACTGATGTCGAAACAGAGTACAAGATAAAGGTAAGTAAAAACACAAGGTACCCAGGCTCTCGCTAGAAAAATCCTTCTATGTGATTTGTATTCCCATCCCTTTAAAGCTGTTTGTCACCACCGTCACTAAATCTACTTAAAATCGTACATGTATATCTAGCCAATCGTAATGCAGTAAAATCTCTTTAATACTACCACCAAGGAGCCATAATAAATAGTTTCGCTCTGACGAAGGCCTAACGCTAGAAATGTCGGCTTTTAATTTCTTTACGGTGGCCAATTTACCCTATCAACTAAAATTTGTAAATCCAAAGTTTTATGTCTCACTTCCTCACTGCCGCAGCAACGCAGTTTGTTTAGAACCCCACCCCCTTGTTTGTGGAATTTTCAATAAGCGACGATGCCTTCTTTTGTTACTGCGCATACGCTCTACGCATCTTGGTCCGAGAAACTAGGGGCTCGTAAACATTGTACCCACCAGTACAAACGGTTTTGCACGAATTATGACAATGTGGGAAATACAGATCTCAACAAGGGTGTTGCTAATCCACAACGAAAATAGTGGGGTAACCGCGCATTTTTTTAGAGATAAAAGAGCTTTTAAAATTTGGAAAGAAAATGCTATACATTGTAATGTAAATTTGTGGTTGCTTAATTATCTCTGAAACACTTTCAGTTAGTCATAATTTTCTTTTCGGATTCCAATAGCCCTTTCTATGTTCTACTTTTCCCGCATAGTCGTAAACTGTGCAAAAATACCTCTCTGGTAGGGGGCATCGTCCTTTTTTCAGAGTAAAAATGACTGCGTAAGTTATTGGTGAATCCACGATTGGTTGTGATTCTCCATCTTATTGAAAGAAGTGTACGTAATATCACTTTTGCTCTGGGATTGGTTGACGTTACAGGAATTTCTGAAGGCGGTAACTTGCTTCCGGATTTAACAGTCTTTTGCTACCCTTCGCTAGCTTTGGGGGTAGATCCTTTTTACGCTACTTGACTTCTTGTAGTTAAAACTTGTAATGTTTATTGGCTGATATGTCCATCTAATTCGAAAATTGCAGCCCACAGTGTTTAGCAAAGCCTTCTTTATTCTCTCCGGCGTACTCATACGGTCTTGGGAAAAAAACATGCGGATTGTGTTAGGTCTATTTTCGGAAGATTGTTTCTTTCGTAGGGCCTAGACTTTTGACAATTATGAACAGACACTAGATTTTATCATAACTCTCATTCAGGCGCTAATTTATTTGTAACAGTTATAAAAGCACCGCAAAACGTAACAGTCCAAGTTATACACAATTTCTTTTGACGAGCAATCAAAACTACTACTACTGTGATATATAACACTGCAGACGTTTGATGCCCGAACTTAGCGTGCTAACGTTATGCAAGTATCATCTCTTTCTTCTAACGTCATCTTACCATTGCCACCAAGGTACAAGCGTTGAACTCGTTACCAGGACGCGCGAGTGAAGAGATAACAGTGCAACAGCAACCTAACATTCAGATATCAGAAGGTAAATATATGTAGTGCGTACAAATTGCAATAAGGTATATCTAATGTAGCAGAGAGAGGGATACAAAGTATTCAGCTCATTCAACTCCTAAGTGAACTGTGTTCAGTTCTTTGTCACAAGCAGGGACTCTTAATCCCAGACTTCAGGGGGTCGACGACCTTTCGACGATTTGCTCTAATGAATGGCTAACGCTCGAAACGTCAGCTTTGAATCTCTGCGGTGGCCAATTTACCTGATCAATTCAGTTGGTAAATCCAAAGTTTTGTGTTTGACCTTCCGACCAGCACAGGAAAGGTTATGGGATCCACCGCGAGTACTAAGATCACTTTTTGGCGGCTAAACCCTGTTTGTTTAGTTCTCTTCTCCTTTCTTATAAAGCAAACATTTTCAAGTAAGTTAAGCTTCTTTATTTCATAACGTACCTACTTACCATATAGAATCCTAATGAAGAGTGTTGCACTTTTCACAGTTCATAAACCTGGACCCTCCCAAGACAAACTTAGTCTGGGTCGTGGCCGGACTTGTTGGTTTCGCACTTCTTCTTGATTTGGTGATCGCATTCATACTCATCAGGTTTGTGTACAATTTCAAAAGCAAAGTTTTCAATTATTACTTTTAAAATGACGCTTTGTCTCACGAACGCTTTTTTTTTTACCTAACCACAAGTAGGAATGCAGTGTAGAGAGACCGTACCTCAACCAAAGAACTATTTTCTCTAGAAAAACTGATGCAATTATAAAAAAAAGAAAACATTCAGACATGAAGACGGCTTTGAAAATAAATCCTTATCAACATGGTAAGGAGTTGTTATACATGGTACGTACACGTCTTGATGTGACTCTTAAGGCCGATTTTCAAGGTACGATTTTGTCGCGTGCGATATGCTTACGCCATGCCTACAACACGAATCGTGTCGTGCAAATTAAACCCACAAAAAATCTACGAAAAAATCTACGAAATCTTACGACAGTCGTAGCTGAGAACAATAAAATATGACGTATTTTTTGACAAATGTGTGACAAACGTCTACTGAATAGGGGAGGGGGGAAGGGTGGGTAAGTTTTTTTACGCGACAAAAATGGCGGACGAAGAAGTTTTTCTTGTTGGTGCGATGTCGACGTAAAGACCTATAAAGCTATCTTCAGATACCGAAACCGAGAAATTTATGTCCCTGTGGCAAGATGAAGAGTGCTTTTTAACTGCCGTCACCAGCACTACTTTAAAGGGTATGCCACACAAAATGCCATCAACCGAATTTCATCACGGATTGAGAAAGAAGATGATATTTACGATAACTTTCAACGTCCTCGAGCCGCTTTTCCTGCAACAATTCCCTATATATATACCTTATTCTTACTAATTTTTGCGAGTACTTAATTTTGCGATTTTCGCATTTTGGAAAACATCGCGAAAAATAAATAGCGCAAAAATTCAACACGCGAAATTTAATACCTTATTATACAACAAAACAGTACAAGAATTTTAAATGCTTTAAGCCACCGGCTTGTTGGTAATGGGTCTTAATTAGAACCGTCATTTTCTGTCCATTTCTCTGCTCTTGTTTTAGTCTAGCACTCTTCCCCTGATTCACTGTTAACTTCAGCTTGTTAATCAGCCAAAACCTCCTTTCTTCTGTGAAGTTTACTTGTGAAAATCCCCTTTTTCGTGAAACGGGACCCTCAGATCAGTGTTTGGGAGATTAAATCCCGAAATTAACGCACTTTCGTTCCCTTTTGTTTCCTGGAATCGCGAAAGTTAATACTCGCAAAATGCAGCTCCCGAATTTTCGCGAAATTCAGTGCGCGCAAAAATTAGCAAGGATAAGGTACTCCGTGATCCCTTCGCCTTCGCAACCATTCTCTTTCCCAAGCCCCTTTTTTTTTCTGTTTTGTTTATTACAAATCAGGGCAACCATTCTCACTGGGGCCATCACGTACAAATGCCTCAAATCCGTTATTCATTCTAGCTAAAAATTCCCATGTATCCATAAACCCGTGTAAGAATTCATTATGCAAATTCCCTACACAAATTGGGTATAAATAAGCCGATTAAGCCCTGTTCACTCCTCTTTTTTATGAAAACGGCCACCAGAAGTTTAATGGTGCCCCTCCCTCCTCCCTGCAGCGATGGCTTGCATCTCGTTCACCACCTATTGAGCTCTTGCTCCTTCTCGCCTCCCGGCTCGCTTCTTCCAATAACGAAATATAGCTTGGAGGTGTTTGGGAGTGAGGGCATCCAGTGGGAATATATTAAAATAATCGCCGCGGATAATTGCCGGGCCATCCGCCATATTTGTTGCTATGGCGACGCCAGTAATTGTGTACGTTTTTCACATGTCGCAAGAAACAAAGTCGCGCGCGTGTAAATAGGTATCACGACATGTAGTAGGTATGGCGTAAGCACATCACATGCGACAACATCGTACCGTGTGAATCGGCCTTTAGTTCCACCTGTTAGGACTTGGGACTCTATCGCATTTTGTAGAAAGGACTAACAAGCATCTAGGGTTATTGGAAAAGATATACTTTCATTTCTTTCTTTCTTTCTTTCTTTCTTTCTTTCTTTCTGTTACACGTGTAGGCGAGATTCGAGACGTTCAAAAGAGCCAATACACAAAGGTGAGTCACTACTTAAAAGCACTGTAATGTCATCAATGTCATCTCGACAAGATACGAGTCCCGTAGATGGGTTGGTATGTATCCTATATTCAACTATGTAGCAGAAAGTATTGTACTTAAAAGAATAACAAAGTGTTACCTTTATCGGCATAGTGTGAACAAAAGGCTAAACTGGTTCAGAAAGATCCAACATTTTATTACAGAACTTTTTCTTAAGCATGCTACACGTGTATAACAATTTCGTAAATAATTCTGTCAGTTCATGGAAAAAGGAAGATATGTGTCTTGTACGGCTTACAACATACCTCCTGCATCTTGGACCTGTTTTGAAATCTTATTTTAACTCCTCCTAATCTTCAAGTTATTGCATTGTAATGTCAGTCATATCAAAATGCGCCCCTCCAAGGCGACCCATTCCCGTTAAAGAGCTCATGGAATACTGTGCCCGCTTCCATGCCAACAACAGCGCCTTATTTAGCAAAGAGTATAAGGTTAGAATTATTTGAAGATATGTCAAGATTTGATCAATAGTCCAATGGACATTTGACTAACAAAAGACGGATCGAAACGTACCAATCACATTTTACATTCTTCGCAGCCAATAACATCACAGCTTAACTGACAATAACATCGCGAGTTCATCGTCCAATCAGGACAAGAACCAGAGAGTTCTGGTTCTACTGACGATTCACAAATTCACTTGTCTCTCATCGTCACGTCACCACAAACGTCAGTCATTGTTACCACAAAAAGTCCTTCTCAGGACTACACTTACCTGGACGATCATACTTTACCGTCTTATAATCTTTTTTTAAATTAATGTTTGTGTAGACTAATACTCTCAATTTAATGAAATCATTTCAAATCTGACTTATAGATTCTAACACCTAACGATTTCAAAGTTTGTAAGGTTACATAATTGTTTCTTACTATTTTTCACGCCAAAAAACACCTTTAAATAAGTTAACAGTCTGTTTGATAGTAATTTTGTGGGGGAATTTTCCACGAACATTTCATGAACATTCATTCGATGTACTGCCATCGTTCTCTAGAAAACTGTTATAGAGTTTAATCTTGTTGTGTGATAATAAGTGATGTTGTTTCTTCTTAGTGTCTTAAACGTTTGATGTGGAAATCATCCTGGGAGGCGAGTCAAGCAGCGCACAACACAACCAAGAACCGCTACTGTAATGTAGTAGCTTGAATGAATAACTTTATTAAAGTGTCAGGGTGGGTAAATCTTGTACTTAGAGTCTGCTTGCTCCAGACGACCATGGAGCTGTTTTATTTACAATCGTGTGACGGTTCTCTACGCCATTTTTTGCTTTCTTTCACTAAATGCGTGGATTCGTCATTTCTAGCTAGATAGAGAAACTATACTCGCTTATCGATTCCGTACATTGACTTGGAAACGAGACATTGCAGACATTGACTTGGAAACGAGATAATATAGTGTCATTTGGGATTTTATTAGCGGATTAAAAATGCTACGCTTTCTTATCAACCAGTCATAAACGTTATTGAAATAGTAGGTATTAAAAGATCAAGCAGCAGGTTAAGCCTAATCGTCTCTGCTTTTTCCAGATGATCACAGACGCGTTGCACTAAAATCCAAGAAAGACAATACCGGTTCAGATTACATCAACGCCAATTATGTGGATGTAAGATGACGTTTCTTTCATTTTTAATGTAGTTGTTATCCCATTTTCTTCAGTGTTTCTCCAGGAAACTTTCAGTCAATTATTGGGTGTGTGTTATTACCCATCGGCCATCTTGAACAGTCTATAGTTAAAATATCAGACCATACACATACCTAGCTTAACAAGCCAATACGTTTGTTACCCCCCCGAAATTGTTGACTATAATGATTGGTGCTGTTCCAACGTTATCCAAGATCAGGTGTGCAAGTTTCAACTTGATATCAGTTGAGTTTACATAAGGTTAATAGGCCACCGCGAAGAAATTCTAAATTCGATGTTTTGAGCTCGATTCAACACTAATTTTCGTTGGAAAATAAGGCGTTGGATTTTCCGTTTTCTAGTAATCTAGTTAAGTAATTAACGAGTGAAATCTATTTGATTTTAGGGTAACAGCTCTCCAGCCAGATACATTGCAACTCAAGGTATTGAAAATGCTAGTTTTACTTATCCTAATTCGGTAAATTGTGGTCGTCCGGGTGAGTGTAGTCCTGAGAAGGACTGTTTGAGGTGACATTGACTGACGTTTCGACAACCTGAGCGGAAGTCATCATCAGAGTCAAGTGAACTGTAAATCGTCAGTAGATGTTATAAGTCTCTGGTCGTTGTTCTGATTGGTCGACGATCTCGTGATGTTATTGGTCGTCTGTCAGTTAAGCCGTGATGTTATTGGCTGTGAAGACTGTAAACGTGATTGGTGCGTTTCGATCCGTCTTTTGTTAGTCAAATGTCCGTTGGTCTATTGTTAGTCAAATGAGTCAGTTTGTCTATTGTTTGTCTGTCTTGTTATTGTCGGCAATCAGTCGTTTGTAAGGTGCAGGTAGCTGTTGGCAACGGTTCAGTGGTGTTTGTTCTAAGTTAGTAAACCAGCTTTCCAGAGTGATTCGTTGATAGTAGTCCGTACTGTAGGTAGCGCATTCAGCAGAGTCCCAGTCGATTCTGTGGTTTGTTTTTAAATGGTGCTCAGCAATGTGATTGTTGATATCACCATTTCTAGTCGCTCGTTTGTGTTCAGTCAGTCGGACGTTCAGATTTCTGCCGGTCTCACCAATATAAGTGGCCTGGCAGTCGCAGCATTTGATTTTATAAACTGCTCCCCGTCTGTCGCTCGGTTCGTCTTTGTCTTTAACGTTCATCAGTAGCTGTCGTAAAGTAGTGATAGGTTTGTGAGCAACGCGGATGTTGTAGGGTTGTAGGATTCGTGCGATAGTTTCAGAAGTCCCTTTGATGTAAGGTATGGTTGCAGTAGTGACAGGTGTCGCGTTAGTGTTCGTAGCGTTTGGTTCGGAGTTTCTGTAAGTGTTGTGTCTAATAAAGTCCCGGTTGTAATTGTTCTTGTTGAAAACGTTGTCTAAGTACTTGTTTTCGTCCGTTAAGCTGTCAGGTGAGTCACAAACTAGTTGCGCGCGTCTTGTCAGGGTCCGTATAGTCGTAGCTTTGTGAGAAGTTGGGTTGTAAGATGATTGGTCGAGTAGTCTGTCAGTATGTGTCGGTTTTCTGTAAATTGTCGTCCGTAGTTTGTTATTGTCGCGGGTAACTAAGCAGTCTAGAAAAGGTATTTTACCATTTTCCTCGATCTCCTGAGTAAACTGCATGTCGGCGTTTTGTCCGTTGAGGTGTTCGTGAAAATCGTCGATTTCGTCTTTGTGTACGGCTGTAAAGGTATCGTCAACGTAACGTAGCCAGAGTGGTAGTGTTAGTTTGTAAGTTGCGAGGGCTAGTTCCTCGATGTTTTGCATAACGATTTCTGCAACAACAACGGAAACTGGTGAGCCCATAGCTGTTCCGTGCAACTGTTTGTAGTGCTTGCCGTTGTACTGAAAATACGTAGAAGTAAGACAAAGGTTCAGTAAGTCCATTAAGTCGTCTGTAGGTAGCGGTAGTTTACGATCACAATTTACTGAGTTATGATATGACTCCTGGGTTCAAACCATTTACAGTTTTACGTTCCTTTGGACGGAAGAGCGAACGACTTGCTAACGACTACATCAGTTACGCAAGCAACGTCAGACGAATACGACAACAACTCTGGTTCAACCACCGCTGCAAGGACCTCGGCCTTGTTCCGGCTGGACTTCGACTTAAGTCCCCGTTGAACACACAAGAGGCCATACAGATCGTCAAAGCCACCTGCCGACGACTGGTCCGAGCGCGGATTAACGACTGTCACAGAAGACGCAACTACTACAAAGACAAACTACAACAACGACTTGACAAACTTCGACAATTCATACCGACTGACTTACTCGACACTATACTGACTATTGCCGACAGACGAGCTAAGAAAACAGCTGAACAGCACCGCACTAAAACTCAACTAAAACTGACGCGACTACAACGTACTAAAGACAAAAGACGACAAAAACCAGACGACAACTGGGTCAGGAATATTTCTTCCCGTCCCTTAGACAAGACTGAAACACGAGTACTCTCTTACGGACTCAAACACTCAGTGACGCCTAAACGTATACCAACCGAGGCCATTGTATCCAGTGTTGAGGCGATTCTGTCCCGTCAGAGGGAGCTTTCAGAATCAGCCAAGGATAACATCAGAAGTAGAATAGCTTCTACTATACAATCAGCCTCTCTACCTGACAGCAACTTGACTAAAGACGAACGACAAGCACTAAAACGACTGAAAACCGACGAAAACATTGTCATACTCCCCGCTGACAAAGGACGAGTGACTATTGTTATGGACAAGACAGACTATTACGACAAAATGGACGCACTTGTTAACGACAAACAGACCTACCAAGTACTTAAACGAGACCCGACGCCAGCACTTCAACGCAAACTTAACAGCAAACTACTTGACCTCAAGAAAACTGACGCTATTGACATTCAACGCTACAACAGACTGAGGTGCCGTGTACCACAACCACCGAAACTTTACGGACTACCAAAACTGCACAAACCTAACATACCCATGCGACCCATAGTCTCATTCTGTGGGTCCCCGACTTACCAACTGTCCAAATACTTGACTACCGTACTGAAACCTTTGACCGACGAATCACGACACAAACTACAGTCGACTGAGAACTTTATTGACGCAATCAAGACAGTACAAGTACCTGACGACTACAAACTAGTGTCTTTTGATGTGAAATCACTGTTCACCAGTATTCCACTTCAACTGGCTCTAGACTGCACTGAGACCGCCATCAACAACTCTACTATTGAACTACCGCTACCTACAGACGACTTAATGGACTTACTGAACCTTTGTCTTACTTCTACGTATTTTCAGTACAACGGCAAGCACTACAAACAGTTGCACGGAACAGCTATGGGCTCACCAGTTTCCGTTGTTGTTGCAGAAATCGTTATGCAAAACATCGAGGAACTAGCCCTCGCAACTTACAAACTAACACTACCACTCTGGCTACGTTACGTTGACGATACCTTTACAGCCGTACACAAAGACGAAATCGACGATTTTCACGAACACCTCAACGGACAAAACGCCGACATGCAGTTTACTAAGGAGATCGAGGAAAATGGTAAAATACCTTTTCTAGACTGCTTAGTTACCCGCGACAATAACAAACTACGGACGACAATTTACAGAAAACCGACACATACTGACAGACTACTCGACCAATCATCTTACAACCCAACTTCTCACAAAGCTACGACTATACGGACCCTGACAAGACGCGCGCAACTAGTTTGTGACTCACCTGACAGCTTAACGGACGAAAACAAGTACTTAGACAACGTTTTCAACAAGAACAATTACAACCGGGACTTTATTAGACACAACACTTACAGAAACTCCGAACCAAACGCTACGAACACTAACGCGACACCTGTCACTACTGCAACCATACCTTACATCAAAGGGACTTCTGAAACTATCGCACGAATCCTACATCCCTACAACATCCGCGTTGCTCACAAACCTATCACTACTTTACGACAGCTACTGATGAACGTTAAAGACAAAGACGAACCGAGCGACAGACGGGGAGCAGTTTATAAAATCAAATGCTGCGACTGCCAGGCCACTTATATTGGTGAGACCGGCAGAAATCTGAACGTCCGACTGACTGAACACAAACGAGCGACTAGAAATGGTGATATCAACAATCACATTGCTGAGCACCATTTAAAAACAAACCACAGAATCGACTGGGACTCTGCTGAATGCGTTACCTACAGTACGGACTACTATCAACGAATCACTCTGGAAAGCTGGTTTACTAACTTAGAACAAACACCACTGAACCGTTGCCAACAGCTACCTGCACCTTACAAACGACTGATTGCCGACAATAACAAGACAGACAAACAATAGACAAACTGACTCATTTGACTAACAATAGACCAACGGACATTTGACTAACAAAAGACGGATCGAAACGCACCAATCACGTTTACAGTCTTCACAGCCAATAACATCACGGCTTAACTGACAGACGACCAATAACATCACGAGATCGTCGACCAATCAGAACAACGACCAGAGACTTATAACATCTACTGACGATTTACAGTTCACTTGACTCTGATGATGACTTCCGCTCAGGTTGTCGAAACGTCAGTCAATGTCACCTCAAACAGTCCTTCTCAGGACTACACTCACCCGGACGATCACAATTTACCGAATTATGATATGACTCCTGGGTTCAAACCATTTACAGTTTTACTTATCCTCTTAGCTGTCTACGGCACACAAAGTTAATACCATGGCTGCCTGTTTTGTCACCTGTCTGCTCACGGAGAGGTGCTGTCCATCATTATTAGATATAACTGATCAGAGATGGACATTCATATGAGCAGTTTTTAAGTAGCCTGTTGGGTGGTGTTACCCTGAGGGTTGGGTTTTGGGAAGCTCCAGATAAGATAAATCGATATACTACCATATTTCATCTTCCAGTCGACTTTCACGTCCTTTGAAACACACAATGAATGACTTCTGGAGAATGATTTGGGAGAAGAATGTGAAAACGATAGTTATGATTGAAATGCAAGGAAAAGAAGTACGTAATAATTTCGTAATCTTCCTTTATTGGTGTTTTGCAACTTGTACGTCAATAACAGCACAAAGCTGCTTCATTTAGTCGCTCCAAAACCAAAGTCGCCTATCTCTCGAGACCCTCAGTTTTCTTCCTTGGCAAGAGCAAACTGCTGCAGTCGACTTCTTTTTATGCAATCACAAAAACACCTTCCAATTGATCTCGAAATATAGATCGATAAGTGTGAATAGAAGTGTGAAGTGTGAATAGAAGGGAGGCTTGATGACCACAGTCAAAGAGTGCTTAAACTGAGACGCCATGGGGTAAATACATTTGCACAGTGGTAAAGCAAGCAGAGCTGCATGTACAGCAAACAGCAGTCTATTTTTCCATTGAGGCATTTGTCAACAGTTTACGCTTACTCCGTATATGTAAACCAGCCTTAGCATGGCAAGATCTGCTTTCTCGTAAACGATTGTGGTTCCCTTCCGATTGCATGAAAGTTTGTAAGTCTTTTTTTCACTGACTAATTGCTCGGTTCCTTTCTACTTACACAGTCTGAAGACTGAGTTACGTGTTACATTACTTCCAGTAACGCCGCTCAGTGGGGGAGGAGACTGGACAGGACTAGGCCCACTCCTTCCCCCCTCCCTTCCTTCACAAGGTGCAGTGCAGGGAAGAGCATCATGGACCAATCGTTGTACACTGCAGGTAACTTGGAATGGGAATTGATTTGGTGCTTAGCTTTAGTTTACTGGTGGCAGTTACTACACGTCACGAGAAAGGATATCCACCAGCTTTCGTACACCACGGCAGAGTGAAAGACTCCTTCTAGTCTTCTTCTTAAATTTTGTCTTGTTTTCCTTTGCTTTTATTTCGTTTCTTAGTACACAACTCATATCAAAGGGGTGTTTAAGTTATTTTCTACTCCAGTTTAGCTTTTTCACTCGCGGTGACAAATTTGTTTTGTTTGAACTTTTTGGAGGTTAGGCTTGGCATGCTTTCTTTGTATGGTGTTCATGGTTGTTTTACTATTAAGTAGTAGATTCTTGGGTACTGATTGAGTTTTTTATATTTTCTCTGTTGTCTTTATAGCAATGGTGATGGCCGCATAGCGGGAGTATTTCTTAGTCTCTTTTGAATATCGAGAGACTGGAGACTGAAGATAACATGGACGACGTTTTCCAAACTGTCAGATGGCTCAGATCACAGGTGGTGGGGCTGGTCAATACTATGGTTAGTGAACTAAGTTTTTGTGTAGCAACACCAGTCTAATGAAAACTCTAAAGGGTTTGAACCCAGGAATTGTATCATAATTCGGTAAATTGTGATCGTCCGGGTGAGTGTAATCCTGAGAAGGACTGTTTGAGGTGACATTGACTGACGTTTCGACAACCTGAGCGGAAGTCATCATCAGAGTCAAGTGAACTGTGAATCGTCAATAGATGTTATAAGTCTGGTCGTTGTCCTGATTGCTCGACGATCTTGTGATGTTATTGGTCGTCTGTCAGTTAAGCCGTGATGTTATTGGCTGTGAAGACTGTTAAACGTGTTTGGTGCGTTTCGATCCGTCTTTTGTTAGTTAAATGTCCGTTGGTCTATTGTTAGTTGAATAAGTCGGTTTGGCTATTGTTTCTCTGTCTTGTTATTGTCGGCAATCAGTCGTTTGTAAGGTGCAGGTAGCTGTTGGCAACGGTTCAGTGGTGTTTGTTCTAAGTTAGTAAACCAGTCTAATTAACCAGGCAGTAGTACAAGGGAGCAGACTGATAAGACACGGGCAGCACATGCAGTTATTTTTTCCTCATTATAGAGAACAAAAACACTTGCCGTGGTATTTGGTTGTTACTATGCATGTAACAACGTGTCAAAACAGAAAACTCTGGTTGCCGTCTGTGCCTCGATCACTGGCGTCTAGTCTGCGTCTCGACTGCGTCCAAATTCTCTACAGTCACTTTTTCGAGACGTAATCCCCTACTGTTATTAATTTGAACACCCGTAGATTGATAAGTTACCTGTTCTCTATCTTATGATAACTTACATGAACCTAATACTTCAAAAAATCCCACAGATTTCAACAATCATAATTTTCTTTGAAGTTTCGGCCCTTTTCAGACCAAAATGAGTAAAATATGTACCGATATATATTTCAGCCTTAAGGTGCCCATAAGCCACCTACGCAGAGCGATAATTGCGAGACAAACATTAGGAAGAAAACACTAACGCTAAAACAAAAGCAGATACAACAGCAACATCCTTTATTTATACCCGATATTGGTTTACAGCAAAAGGCTTGCTTGAGGGGTCGTGTTTCTAGCTAGAAAATTAAAACATAACTACGTACTTCTTAAGGTGTTTCGATACAGTTTTTTGGGAACCATACCTAACTTTTTGAATTGGCTCTTAGACAGTCTTCTCCTTGTCAGATCATCGTGAAATTTGCAATACTTGATGGTTTTGGATTGAACTTTAGTGTGGTTTACATTTTGTGAAAATCGATATTTCCATGACAACGATAAACAAAAATCCTCGAAAACAGTAAAATTCAAATTTTGTGCGACCAAGATTTCACTTTGAAAAGCAAATACCAACGTCTTAAACTGGGGTGTATGGCAGACAAAATATACAAGAACAAAAAAATTCTGTATGTTTGTTTTGAAGTAAATCGCAAAAACATTTTCAACCTTACTTTTTGCATAGTAATAGTAAATGCACCGAAAAATAATCAATGCTTTGATGAAATGGCTAGAAAATACTGTTAAAATGTGTCTTTTGCTTACTATTTTACGCCCAGAAAATTTTGTTGAAAGTGGTATTCGCGATCTCGAGAACGAATTGTTTTTCTAAGATCATTCGCGTAATAATTTTGTGGTAATTTTTGAATTTGAGCGCTTTTGCGAAAATCTTAAGAACGGCTCGATAGATTTTTTTAAAACATTAAACGCGCGTGCTTCACGATGTGACCCATTTTAGTATAGAGTCTTATTAACATTGATTCACTAGAACACTTTTAGATTTAACGTTAAAGAGAACGTATGAACCGACGGAAAAGCTTGCGTTACAAATTCACCGTTGTCAAGTAAATGCGAATATATTCAAAGTAATGCGTAATTCATTGCTTCGTGATTTTTATCCGGTTTGTTCTTTGTTCTTTGTCCCTGTAGATTACAACGAAAAGTAAAAATCACGGAGGAATGCATTGCACATTACTTTGAATATATTAGCATTTACTTGCCAACTGTGAATATGTAACGCAAGCTTTTCCGTCGGTTCATACGTCCTCTTTAACGTTAAATCTAAAAGTGTTCCAGTGAATCAATGTTAATAAGACTCAATACTAAGACTGGTCACATCTCCAAGCACGCGTATTTAATGTTTTAAAAAAATCTATTGAGCCGTTCATACGATTTTCGCAAAAGCGCTCAAATTCAAAAATTACCACAAAATTATTACGCGAATGATCTTAGAAAAACAATTCGTTCTCAAGATCGCGAACACCACTTTCAACAAAACTTTCTAGGGGTAAAATAGTAGGTAAAAGACACATTTTACCAGTATTTTCTAGCCATTTCATCAAAGCATTGATTATTTTTCGGTGCATTTGCTATTACTATGCAAAAAATAAGGTTGAAAATGTTTTTGCGATTTACTTCAAAACAAACATTTTTGTTCTTGTATATTTTGTTTGCCATACACCATACTTTAGGATGTTGGTATTTGCTTTTCACAGTGAAATCTGGATCGCACAAAATTTGAATTTTACTGTTTTCAAGGATTTTTGTTTATCGTTGTCATGGAAATATCGATTTTCACAAAATGTAAACCACACTAAAGTTCAATCCAAAACCAACAAGCATTACAAATTTCACGATGATCTGACAAGGAGAAGACTGCCTAAGAGCCGATTAAAAAAGTTAGGTATGGTCCCAAAAAAACTGTATCGAAACACCTTAAAAATTAATAACGATTATACACATAATCGCTCACATTAATTAATAAAACTTGAACTCCGTTACGTTGCTCTTTATGTTTGGATCGAGGTTGCAGTAAAGTCTATTTGTTTAATAATATCGTCCTTTCTAACTCTGGCATAAAATTGCTTGAAATTGTCAGTATAGCAACTGTATGCAGTGTTCCAAAATACAGCACCTCGATAGCTGATCGAGTTTTTCATATACCGTAAAGTTCCGAAAGTAACGACCCTCGTTACTTTCTGATTTAGCAGCCTTTTCCATTCGCTACTTTCGGAGGGTCGCTACTTTCGGAGGGTCGTTACTTTCGGGTAGCTAAAACGTGTACCGTACATGGGCCGTTCGAGAAAAAGGTTTGATTATCCCTATTACGTATGCAGCAAGCATTCAGAGACGAAAGGAATACTTTTTGAAAACAAATGCAATGTACTTTAAAAGTTATGTATTGTCCTTTGAATAGGAATGTCAACTGAGATCATTATAATCATTAAAAATAAATTAACCTCGGATCAGTTTGGTATAGTTTGTTATATCTATCATTTCCGTTATTTCTTGTTAAAAAGGGAAATTACTTTTGAGGTCACTTCTTTCGGAGGGTCGTTAAATTCGGGGGTCGCTACGTTCGGGATTTGCTAACACCTGTGAAATTTTATCGCTACTTTCGGAAGGTCGCTACTTTCGCGGGATCGTTACTTTCGGAACTTTACGGGTACGAACAAAATCGTGAAGTTTCGATCTCTTGTTACCTCTGAAGTGATGTTAAGTATTCTTGTGTGTGACCATGCTTGAGGGTAGTGCCACGGTTCTTCCACTGATTAAATCAGTGGCTGTTTAAATCACTTGAAATGTACTTCGTCCACTTCATTTGTATTTGTAATAAATGTGTTTTCGTTTCATAATGGGATTGGTGTCTTTAATCTGAAGTGCGTATCGACCAGTACGTAACACAGCTAAAAAAGGCAAAGATTTTCCTTTTTTCTTGAAATATCTGTAGTAAAAATGAAGGTTTGTCTGGAATCTATGTTTTGTCTACTATTAGGATTTATATTGTTATCAAGAAAGTGGAATGCCGGAACCTACTTGTTCCCCGGGTTGTTCCTACTAACTACTCAGGTATATTTGCATTTCATGCAAACAATTTCCTAAAATTTCCACATTGTCAATTATCGCCTCGACTTAGCGAGGCGGGAAAATAAGGTCAGGTGACATTAGGTGACAAGAATTTAAAAGAACAAGTTTCACTTCTTTAAGGGACACATTTCGTTGTTCAGTCGTCGATGTGGGATTTCAAGGATTTATGGAAAACAAATTTTGACTACGATTGTAACTACGGACGCTTCCTGAACTGATCGATGAAGGAACAAAGCCGTAAAGTCTACTGCAAAATAAAATCTTCAAAACCTTCAAATCCCTGGCTAATCTTCTACAGAAGTAACGCCTTCACGCATAGGCGCGAATCAGTCAAAATTTGTCCTCGAAGATTACGCCGAATCGAGTTATTGACAATCGCCGAACTTCGTATCACAAGTTGAGCTGCCACAGATTACGCTGAATCATCGCGCCCTCAACTTACGCTGAATCTTCATCAAGATTACGCCGAATTGTATTTGCGAAGGAAAAGTAAGGATATTTGATTTGTTTGACGTTTTCATTTTTATCTTTGTTCCTGGATTGTCAAAATCAAAGACTTCGAAGCCCGCTGGTAGTAACATCACATGAAATCGAGGCTGGAGTTAAAGCATATTTACGTAAACTGAATTCCGTTTAAAATGCCGCCTAAAGTAGACGTCAAAACCCTCGCAGGAAAAATGGAAAACGCTGTAAACATCCTCTACGAGTTAATGGAGAAATTTGAAACAATTTTCTCAGTAAAACCAGAACTCAAAACACTTGAAGCAGCATTCACTCAAGTAGAGACGAGATATAGGCAAATCAAAAAGCAGCAAGAAACGATTTTAGACAAACTGGTTGATGATGGCGCTGCCACAGACGAGGGACCCTTTTTAACGACCAGAAAACTTGTAGACAAGGCCAAGGCGGATTTTCTTCAAATTGCTTTGAAATTTGCTGCTTATCAAAAGGAAAAAAATTCTTCTGAAACGTCTCGTAAGGACTCTGAAACCCTGGAGGCTCTGACATCATCAATGTCATCAATGACATCAGCAGTAGCAAAAATGGCGGACACCTTAGGATCAAAACCAAGCTTAAGTGGTCTACAACGATTACCAGTACCAACATGGGATGGAGGTCGCAGATCTTATGCCACGTGGAAAAAGGAATTCAATC
>OZ034979.1:887522-914522 GCA_964030785.1 Siderastrea siderea | reverse complement strand
ATTGGATGACGAAATACGGTCAGGATAAAGATGAACAATTGCAACGTTTCCGAAACGCACTGCCAAAGGGTTCGTGGTGGACTGACCAGGTTAAAACCTGTAAAACCATTGACAGCGCTTGGAACATCTTGGATACCGAGTTCGCAGACAGACGAAAATTAATGGATGAATTGCTGTCTGAAATAAACAATCTTAAACCAGTCAGACGAGATTCCAAGTCCTTTACACACTTCGCCACAACAGTGTCTTGCTACGTAAACGATATAGAAGATAATGGGTGCCCTGTGCTAGAGTCTTCAGAAGCACCATTCCTCATGTCCCAACTTTTGTCCAAACTCGATCCAAACGACAATTCTCATTTTGGTAGAGAGATGAAAAGAGAAGGGAAAGAAGAAACCGTTAGCAACCTCATCACCTGGTTACATCAGGAAGCAAGCATTCGCTCCCGAGGCAAAAGGGAAAGTCGGCGGGACAAGGGTCCTAAGAGGAAAGAAAATAATGCCGCCAATGGCGAAGAAACGGATGATGAAGCAGGTCCACTTGGCTGTAAAACCAAACATCATCTGGCTACCTGTCCTACGTTCCAGCTTTTAACAGTCAATCAAAGGTGGGAGATTGTTAAGCAACATTGGCGATGTCGCAAGTGTCTAAGAGCGCATCACACAAACGATTGCAAGAAACCAGATGGCTCAACCTGTGACAAATGCAGAAAAAACCACCACCGGTCTCTACATAATGACAGGACTGGCGAAACAAACACAAATTTGAATCCAAAAGCAGCACCATTCCAAAGTCAATTCCAAGGCCCCTCAACTACGTCGAATGGCAACATCCAAGGAAATGCTGTGTACAAAAAACAAAGTTAAAACCTGTCCCTGGTTTGTGCCCTGTTCAAAAAGTTAAACTCATGAACAGAAATGGAAACTTTGTCGAAGTTCTTGCAATGTTAGACTCTGGATCTAACACCAGCCTACTCTCCAAAAATACAGCTAGACGACTTGGCTTAAATGGATCAGCAACGCATCTCACTATGAATTTGGCTGGGGGGAAGAAGAAAAACGAACCTTCACAGATAATCGATATCACGCTTGCCTCACCTACTGACGAAGATATTACGAAGACCCTTCAAGTGTACACTGTTACAAGACCTTGCAGTAATGCCAAAACAATTTCTAAAGAATTAGTGGGACAATACACCCATTTGAAGAACGTTTCTGATAAGCTGCATCTTTCGGGTGGTGCCATAGATATCCTTATCGGCACAGACTTCGTAGAAGCTTTCGTTGATATCCACACAGTGTCTGGAGAACCAGGAGAACCTATCGCGAAAAGAAACTGTTTTGGATGGTACGTTCTGGGACAGTTTGAGTCAAACAGCTCTACCACATCTCAAATTCAGTCAATAGAAGTCGGGACAGTAAGTATCGTGGAGGATATCAAGAAACTCCTTCATCAAGACCTCCTTGGCGTCAAACCAACCAAACTCTGTACATGCAGTGAAAACGTGTTACGTGAAAGCAAGTTCGTAAAGTCCCTCGCAGCTTCAACTACCTTAGTTGACGGGAGAATACAAGTGAGGATGCCCTGGAAGGGAGAAGGACCCCCCAAACAGAGTAACTACGACATCGCTCTGAAAAGGATGTTTTCTGCTGAAAGTTGTTCCAGAAAATGCGTTGCTTTAAAGTTGTTGACGAAGAAGTTCAAAAGTTATTGAATCAGGACTTTGTGACTAAGGTTCCACCTGAACAAATCGATCATGGTAAACCTGAATGGTACCTACCACTGCAAGCCGTGTTCACGCCAGAAAGGACCACAAAAGTTCGACTTGTCTTTGACTCATCTTCGAAAGGTCACGATGGTCTTTCGCTTAACGATTATCTCGAGAAAGGTCCTAACTTCATCAACAGCCTCTTCGATGTACTGGCAGCATGGCGATGGAACGAAGTGGCATTCACTGGTGATGTGCGCAAAATGTTTAATCAAATCTTGGTGCATCCCGACGATCAAGTTTATCACAGGTTCCTGTGGAGAAGTAAGACAAATGATTCACCAACTGTGTATCAATGGCTCAGATTGAACTTTGGTGATAAACCAGCTCCCGACATAGCAACTAACGCCATCAATACTCTGGCAAAGTTATCGCAAGCTGAGTTCCCGGAAGCTGCAAAGGAACTTCAAGACCATGTGTACGTGGATGATATCGGTGGGTCCAGAGCAACTACAGCAAAAGCTAAGCAGATTATCAACGACATTGACGCCATCCTCGAGAAAGGCCACTTCCAGATTAAAACTTGGCATTCTAACCAGACAGAAATCGAGCAATCTAACGATGAACGGTCAACGGATCTACTTGGTCTACGATGGGATAAACAGACAGACAAGTTTACCCTAAAAAAGAACGACCTTGGCCTGACCGATGTCCTGACAAAGAGACGATGCTTAGGTCTTGTTGGCAAATTATGGGATCCTGTTGGTCTTGTGTTACCCGTAGCAATAAAGTTTAGGATCGACTTACAAGAACTGTGGAGTTCAGGCTATAGCTGGGACGAGATCCTGCCAGCGAGCATTCAAAGCAATTGGATGAAAATGCGCAAACCATGAATCATCTCCTTGCGTTCGAATTCGATCGAAAGTTGAAACCAAGTCATGCAGTTGGGGTACCACAAGTCCATGGATTCTGTGATGGTGGCGAGAAAGCGTACGGTGCAGTCATTTTCCTCCGATGGAAGTTAAAGAATGGAAGTTACAAGTGCGTCCCTGTGCTGATCAAGTCCTTCGTTGCCCCGTTGAAAAAGAAGACGATCCCGAGACTGGAGCTCATGGGTTGTTTAACACTTGCAAGGATGTATGATACTTGCAGAACGTCACTGCAGTTCGCGAACATCCAAGATTGCAAAAGAATCTTCTGGGTGGACTCCTCTACCGTCTTGTCTTGGATAAGGACCCCACCACGGCAGTTTAAACCTTTCGTATCAGCGAGAGTAGCAGAGATCCAAGAAACTGTCGGAGTGGATGACTTCCGTTATATAAGGTCGAAGAGTAATCCCGCCGACATTCTTACCAGAGGAACCGAACCATCACGACTTACAGATTGGCTAGAGGGACCCTCTTTCCTGCACTTGCCCGAAACCAAATGGCCCAAGTTTCAAATTGAAGACCAAAGTATTCGTGGAGAAGAGACTGAAGTCGTAATGGAAACAAAAACCTCCGAGAAGACTAACATGCCCGTTACACACGAAGCAGCCATAGCAGAAGTTAACGCTGTAAAACACGAAGCAGCCACAGCAGAAATCAACGCCAAACTAGAGCGAGTCAAGTCAGAAGATAACCCCATTCTTCACCAATTACTGAATACCTGCTCAACGTTTCCAAAGATACGGAGAACACTCGCTTACTTACACTCTTAAATGCCAGAAAAAAGAATGCGAAGACAGGCACCATCACCGTACAAGAATTAAAAGAATCTGAGAATCAACTCTTCACGTGGAGTCAACTACACTTAGATCCCTCTGTCATTGACAAGAAATTAATTCCACACTTGGACGAAAACGGACTACTCCACGCTCATGGACGACTCGAAGATGCCAGATCTTTGCCAGAAGAAATGAGAAACCCCGTTATCCGACCACGCGACCACCTACTTGTCAAGCTGTTACTGCGCCACCTGCACGACAAGCGTGGACATTGTGGATACAAGAGTTTAATCCATGAAGCCAGGAGGAAATACTGGATTATAGGAGTCCGCAGCATGTCCAAAGCCCTCACTTCAAAGTGCATCACCTGCAGGAAACTTCGCAAAAAACGGCTGGACCAGCTAATGGGGCAGATGCCATCTTTACGAGTGGCAGCAGGTTTCCCTCCCTTTGCCAACACCGCCATTGACATGTTTGGTCCCTTGCATATTAAAGTCAATCGGAAGACTCTGAAAGAAGCTCAAGTAGTAATATTCACCTGCATGACCACAAGGGCAGTTCACTTAGAACTTGTAAACGACAAGACATCTGATGCCTTTCGGATGGCGTTCCGTCGTTTCGTGAGCTTGCGTGATCACCCGAGTGTTTGTTGGTCCGACCGTGGAACAAACTTTGTAGGTGCGCAAGGTTACTTACAGGAAATTATGCAGAGCTGGAACATTCCCAAGATTCAAAGTGTTCTATGTGAGGATTTCTGTTGCGATTTCAAGTGGCAATGGAATATACCTCACGCAAGTCATCAAAATGGCGTCGTGGAAACTCTCATCAAGTCTGTCAGACAAAGTCTCAATGCTACGTGCAAGAACCAAGCCTTTACAGAAGAGCAATGGAGAACATTTCTGTCAGAGACAAACTACATCATCAATGGACGTCCTCTGTATCCAAGTTCCAATGACATCTGGGAAAGTCCCCCCATCACACCGAACGATATCCTTATAGGTCATCATCTTCCACTACCTCAACCAGAACCCGAAGAAAGGATCAACCCCAGACATCTTCTGAGAAGCACACAAGATCGAGTCAATGAATTCTGGAAATGCTGGATGCGATACTTCGCACCAAATCTATTACCACGAAACAAGTGGTTCCAAACCAGAGAAAATGTTCACGTTGACGATCTAGTTTTAGAGTTCGATCAGAACCACAAAAGGTCTCAGTGGAAGTTGGCGCGTATCATTGTCACGTATCCAGGAAAGGATGGCTTGGTCAGAAAGGCCAGAATCAAGACCCAGGATGGTGAATACGACAAGCCAATCCACAAGCTGTGTCTCCTAGCAACCAAGGAGGAACTAAATGCGGAATTTTCCTAATTAAGCTAGTTCCCAGAAGCAATAGACATACTATTTTCTGACGTTTCTTATTATTGAACGCTATTACATTTATAGTCGTTGCTCAATTGGGTATAATTAATTAAACCTAATTTCCGCACTGGGGCGGAGTGATTTGCATTTCGTGCAAACAATTTCCTAAAATTTCCATATTGTCAGTTATCGCCTCGACTTAGCGAGGCGGGAAAATAAGGTCAGGTGACATTAGGTGACAAGAATTTAAAAGAACAAGTTTCACTTCTTTAAGGGACACATTTCGTTGTTCAGTCGTCGATGTGGGATTTCAAGGATTTATGGAAAACAAATTGTAAGTTGAGAACTGTTTGCCGTTTCAATAGCGAATGATGTAAATAGTAACTTGTTTTCTAACTGATTTCAGTTGACTACGATTGTAACTACGGACGCTTCCCGAACTGATCGATAAAGGAACAAAGCCGTAAAGTCTAGTGCAAAATAAAATCTTCAAAACCTTCAAATCCCTGGCTAATCTTCTACAGAAGTAACGCCTTCACGCGTAGGCGCGAATCACAGGTTGTAAGGGATTACTTGTGCAGAAACGACCGCGATTACGGGGTCGGATAGAGACGATCATGGGTGCTTTTACCACTAAAGGGTGGAAATGAGCTTGCAGGTCGTTGAGAGAGGTGTGATTGTTGTAAGCTTCCTCTCGGCGCGCGATTATGCCACGAAACTCGTTGTCGAATTGCATATTAGCCTGGGTAGAGGAAGCGATGGCCTTTTTATAAAGGCAAAGTTGTTGAGCCTGAACGTGTTCACCACTTTCCAATAAGCCATCCAAGATGGAGAAATAAGCAGTGATAAACGCCGTGTAGCTTAAATTAAGTGGGTTAACTTTCGCGTACGATGCCACTTCGCGGCTTGAAGTTGTTAGGCTACTTCTAACATGGGCTTTAGGCCTTATATACCGAATTTACGCTTGCTTTGCGTCTAAATAGGTTACATTACAGTTTTCATTTGTTTTACCTTAGTGTACAGTCTGCGCTTTACATTGAAAGGCGCTTCGTTAGTGACATTAGTCAATCAAGTTTAAAGAAGTACGTTCCCTCCTCAACTCCCGTCCCGTATTCCAGGATCTGCAGTTCCAAAGGTCCAAATTCTATTTCTATGGAAAGTGAAAGAGCCTGGTACCAAGGAGGGGAGGTCACAGAAAAAAAATGGCGGACGTGAGTGAAGATTGTGGATATGTTGTTTTTAAAGCGTGCGTGTAATTTTGGATTCTTTGAAAACTGCTGAAGGTTTGGATCAAAGGGTAATTGGTTTATCTTGTTTGGTGATAAACAGGGAACTTTCAAGTGGAGATTTCATCGTTTCTACTTTCGTTCGAACATGTGTTGGCGCATCCCTTGAACAGCAATCCAAGGATATGGATAATGTAGGTTTAACAGTTGTTTTAAAAGATAAAGATAGATAGATAGCTTTATTAAGTGAAGTCATTCATTGCAGCCCCAGGGCCGGCTGAATTGCGACTTTACAATACTCCTTGTTTTGCCATTTAGCTCCTGTAAGATTAGAAAAACGTAGTCTTTTCTCACTAGAGAGAAAATGGAATGTGGGCAGCACCAACGGCGTTGATTTTAATTTGAATGGTTATGCATTTTGGGTTTGATCCATACACTCAAAAGTTAGAACCACTCGGTAATTAATTGATAAATTGATAAATAGTACCTCAGGAATATACTGCTTGAATGTTTAAAGTTTCGAAAATTTGATGTAATATTCAAGTAAAAGTCGTTGAGGGGCATGAAAGCACGCCCCTTGAAATGGCAAAATGGAGATATGGCAAAATGGTATGTGCCAAAGTTCAAAAGTTGTTTTCTTTTGGAAAATTGAAATGTTTAAAAGTTAACTAGAAAACAAACAGTGTCAAGCATGATCATTCAGATTGCAAATAGATTCAGATTGACAATTAAAGGTAAGACTTGGACTGGGTTTTTTAATCATAACACTAAAGTAAGTCACCCGAAACATGGGTGACCCGAAAACACTGACCCCCGGTCCGTGGACCAGTCCAACGGACCAGGTCCACGGACCACCTCACGGACCGGTCCATGGACCACCTATACGGACCACCCCTACTGACCCCCTCAAAAAATTCAATAGAAAAAAAAATGAATAAAAAATAAATAAAAATGAAAATATAAATTCTTACCCATAGTCGACCCTCAATCGCGTTTCGCGCGGTGAGATCGCGAACTGCCTAATTCTACCACCAACCTTTGCCCTACTGATCTCAGACAGGACGTCTGTTGTTAAAATATGATGTAACAGTCAAATTGAAGCTTCAACATCCTCCCCCGGGCAATCCCCCGGGCATTTGAACTTTTGAAGATTGGCTTGTTCAAATTCCCTCCCCTCGGGGCAAAAAAGCCGCTCAAATGCCCCACCCATTGTTACTGAAATACCTCTCCTCAGAGACAAATTTCCTCTTCAATCAAACGCTGTTCACGCTTGTCAGAGAGAGATATGCCGTAATGACACCTTCAAACTTCATTTAAAGACCGTTTTGAGCTCGTTATTCACTAACAAAAGGCGAAATTCTACCGTGGAAAATCCGTCAAACCCTGCAAAAACCGAAAAAACTCACTGGCATATTACGTTGGAACTAGAGATAAATCTGGTTCGAATTCCCCACCCTTCCAAGGCAACGTTCAAATTCCCCCCTTCCCGGGCACGATGCACAGTAAAATGCCCGGGGTTTGCCCGGGGGGGATGTTGAAGCTTCAATTTGACCGGTACATAAATGGCCTGTAGCCAAGGGCGACAATAAGGGAATATGGTGGAAAACAAAACTGTTGGCCAACCATACAATCCGGCAGTAATTTAAAAAAAAAATGCAATCACAATTTTCACAATGGGATTTTCCTTTCTGAAGCCTGGGGCTTATGTGGATCTTGGACCCGTGGGAGAATGGGCCGAACAAAATGGCGGAGGCAAGAAACACTGACAAAACAGCAAAGCTTATCCATTTGTCTTTATTTTCTTCCTGTTCGCATTTCGTACTACAGATGAACTGACAGTTTGGATTTGCTTAAGCCTGCTAAATTGGTGCAATACTGACAATGTACAATATAGAGAGGACTCGTGGCAGTTTGCGATCTCACCGCGCGCACCACGATTAAGGATCGACTATGGGTAAGAATTTAAGACTTATATTTTCATTTATATATATTTTTTATTTCTTTATTTTTCTATTGAATTTTTGAGGGGGTCAGTAGGGGTGGTCTGTATAGGTGGTCCATGGACCGGTCCGTGAAAAAAATAAGCAAATGATAGGTATGATAGAATTCTCATCTGATTCGGTTTAAGGGATACAGCCAATTGGTTTACCTGTAGTGTGCAAAGTACAATTCAAAAACACTGTTTACAAAAAGAAATTGAAACAATTTGCGGCACGCTGTGTTTTTGATCAGCCAACTCTAATCTAACCCTAACTCTAATCTAAAACGTAATTATAATTCTTTTACCGCAAAGAATTGGTTAAACAAAACACTTTCTATTTTGGTCCCGGGTTTTGGTGAAAGGATAGTTTCCATAGCTTGACGATGTTTCGAGATCTTTGCTCTGAAATACCCTGCAAGAAACTTGTTAACAGTAGTTGACTGCGTGCCAACACTTTTATTGGCAAACCAGTTAAAAAGCACACTAACACATTCATTGAGATCGACGTCAGGGCTTTAAATTCTGGGGTATTTTGCTTAAGCATGAGCATATCCTTGTCATTTTGATGGTTTTAGGAACTCCATCAAAAGCACAATTTAATTTTTGTAGCACATCCGAAAGACGATTGCGTGACACTGAGGAATGTTTTTACTTGATTTCACCATTTCATCTTTTAAACACACCCGGCGTTGAGCAGTGCTTGCCTTTGTGAAATTTTTTTACATGCCTTTATTGCACAACAACGAGGGTCCAAAATAGGTTTGGTGGGATGTGAGATGGGAGACAAAATGGAGGCGGGATGCAAAATACAGAAATTTTAATAGTGGATTAATTTTAGGATTAAAACACTCTTGGTGAGAGCAGGATATGCTCATTTTGACAAGTAGGATGCAGAATAGTTTTGAAATTGATGGTGGGATACGGGATTAAACAAACTTGCTGTCATTGGTGACCTAGACAGTCTTTAGAAAAATCCCAAAAATGAGCTCTCTTTGAGGAGAAGCCTGAAAGGGTTCAGTGTTTGCCTGTCTTTCCCGGGGTAATGCACATTGAAAGGCATATTTTATTGACATCGTTACGGGTTTTGCATACAAAACAAGTGGATCCTCAGTTTGGTTTCAGGTGAGATCGGGATAAAGTTCAGGGCAGGATGGCAGATGAAGTGCAAAATAGTGGCTGGATGGGGGATTGACAAAGCCTATTATGAACCCTCAACAACATCGATAATACTCTTATATAATGTAGATATAGTTGATAAGTTATACATTCATAGATGAGAGAGCAATAGCTACTTGTATATTATAGTCCCAACTTCACAAAGGCTAATGAAAATGAGCTTTCAATATTTTGCACGCTTGATAGAACTCGCCCATGAGTAAAAAGTATTGGGGAAAGATGAATTGCAACTTCTTTTAATTGTTGGTTAGCTTATAAGAACAGGGTAATAATATTACATCGTGTTGTCTCTGCTCTCACTACATACCATTTTTGAAATCTTAACATTCGATGGAAAGAAAGAGGACAGTTAAAGCTGTAAGTTTTCAGCTAGACTTGCTAACCATCTTGATTCAAAACTGAGCGACCAAAGTGACCTGGCATCAGCTGCTATTAATGGAGAAACAAATTGTCACTAAGCTAGTAAGACTTAAAATCATGTCTTTCTTTTGACACAAGTTTCAGCATGTGAGTTCAAGTCGGTGCCATCAAAGCATTTAGTAGAATAGTTTTTGCTTTGTATTGGGAAATAGGAAAATTCCAAGCACAAGGTTCATGAAGAATTAATTCAGGAAAAAGTGAATTTGCCTCGCTTCAAACTTTTGATTTCAGTGTATGTAGGTATAAAAATCGAAAGCATCTCGCTTGTTGTTGCATTTGCATGTTGAACAGGCAGACTGAAATTAATACATGCTGCTTAAGAGAAGGGCTTAATTGATTTGGGAGACAAAAGTTTTACAAAGTGATAACCTAATACATGTAGACTGTCTTAGCTTGCATTGTTTATTGCATTGGAAAAAAAACAAGTTTAAAGATCAAAAGCTTTTTTCGGCGAGCTTTCAAATTTTTTCTGATAGCCGTTCCAACAAGTGGTGATGTTATCGCCATACAACACTGTATAATACTGTGAAATGGAAGGGTTCATTTAACATAATTCCAGAATTTCAGCATTTATTTAATATACTGATCAATACTGCTTTTCACTGCACCTAACAACTTCACTTTCATGTGGATCATTTTCAACTTTCCTACCACACTCTGTTGCCACCTTCTATCAAACTTGTGAATTATATCATATCAAAATCATGTGAGCTTGAAAGTTCACCTATTCAATTTAATCCACTTAAAAACAAAGCAAACAGTGGCTATTCAAAGTACACTGCATCCTCTTTCCTGCAGTTTATACAAACCATGGGTGGCAATGGTCATTACCAAAAATTAGGGTCTCGCAAAATTTCAACAGATTTAAGTGTCTCTTTTTTTACTAAGCCATATCAGGGTTGTGATGTTTTTGCAAAACTCCAAGTTTTGATAATTATGCATACATGCATAGTCTCAGTTGCCCAAAACTGAACTTAAAGTCTCAGGTTTGACGTTTTGTGTCCTAAAATGTTTTGGACTCACATTTAGAAAAGTTTAAAAGCTTGGTCTCGCAATTTAAAAGTTGGAAGGGTCTCGGGCTTGCAATGAGCAAATGTTTGTCTCGCCGTCTTACCAGTCTCGTATTTACCATTTTGCCACCCCTCAAACTGCAAAAATCTGAGCTAAAACCAAGGTTTTAAAGCAATCAGGAAATGCCCTGATAGTTTCGGGCAGTAGTGTACATGTATATGTTGTGGTTCAATTTTATCCTTGGTTCAACTTCTATTTTCCCTTTGTTTTATTCTCATTATCATACATTACCATACACAAAAGCAAAGGAAAATAAAAATGCAACATATACAAACATACCATCTAAAATCAGGATTTTTCACAGTGAATTGTAATCCGGCCGGTTACATCCTTAGCAATACATCCTTGGCTAGTTGGGGTATTCATTTAACTTCATGGAATTATTTGCAGTTACGTACATTGATCGGTTTTTAGTATGTTGTTTTATAGTTTTTGGTTCATCTCTATCCTTTGTGTGGGCACAGTACCAAAACGGTGGAGATTATCAAAGGAATCATTATTCAATGGCCTTCTTGGTTGTTGCATGGGTTAAGAAAATGATTTCCAATAGGTTGAAGTGCTGGCCAAGCTTATCTGCTGATATCATTCTTCATTACAGAGCCTGTTCTTCAAGCACTGAAATGTTTTAGTCTGAAGTGTTTAATTTAGTTTTGACAAATAACTGTCAAATGCAAGGACCAAATAAATCACTCTGCACTGCTGGTAGGGATGCTAAAGTGAACGCTTCAAAGCCTTTAGTGCCTAAGAACAACGTTTGCAGTAGAGGAAGAGAAAGAATCACAAGGTTTGTGAACAGAAAATGTTTAAACCAGATCTGCTAGAGGTGCAGTCCACTTAGCTACCTTTAAATAGTAAGTTTTCTTTTCATGGCGATCTGGGTATTTCCTAAGTTACATTAAAAAAGACCCTGCTAATGATACAAGCTGTTGATAAAAGAGTTTCTTTTATCTGAAAGGAATGTCGATGTTCTTCCTTTATATCTAGCACTATTAAATTAAAACTAAATGTACTGTTCGGAGCAAATTATGATCACAGTGGTGTGATCAAGTGAGTTTTAGAAACATTCCTGCCTTCAATGGATTTCTTTTCTGTATTTTGTGGTGAAGGGAAAGTCAAGATAGGTTAAGATAATTTTTCTTTTATTTAAACTTTGCAATTAATATTAAGTGATGTAATTAACTTTCAGATGTTTTAGCTTTCATATTTTATATTATTGTAATTGCTTACAATGTGCATTTAAGGATTTTACAGAAAATGTGCAATAAAAATAAATAAACTGATAAATAATGATAATAATAATTATCTAAACTTTTATGACCCTAAATTTGCTTGAAAATCATATTTTCAGCAAGTGCTCACTGAATATAGAGTTTACTTTCATTTTGGGAACTGACAGGGGAGACAAACATTCTATTTGTTCATTACAAAAATGCCACAGTACTGCTCTAAAAAGTAACAGAAAGCCCTTTTACAGGCACAAAAAAAGGCTTGAAATTTCCACTTGAGGGCACTATTTATATTTTTACCAGTTGAACTGTTGATGTTTTATTACATTCGTTAAGTAATTTGATTACAAATTTCAGATAGTTAACAATAACAAAGGAGTTCCTGACTATAGGATCCTTTCATACACTACAGCTGTACAAGGTGCTTCCGTACAGTTACAAAGAACAATTAACAAGTATGTTGGTCAAAGCAAAGGTGTAAGAAATTTTGCCACTTTTTTCAAGAAATCATTCTGTATACCCAGATAACTGCTATGTATCTTTCTAATTCAGTTTTATCCCATACTATTGATACCAAAGCAGCAAAAAGTATCAACTGCACCAGTCATTATCAAGTCCCAGGATAAAAGCCAACTGGAGACTGCCAGACTGACTCACTTTTTGTTATAGAGCTAAGTAACATTTTGTTGCTTTTTTTCCAGGAACTACATGTAAGTGCTGCAGACATGTGACAAGCTGGAGAAGAACATTTGTAAGATTTAACAGCAAGTTTGCAATGGGCGACAAATTGCTTCTTGATGTCTACTCGCATGCAAACACATATTTTGTAACACCTATTACAGTTGAGCATGCTTGATGAGACGTCAATCTTTTTTATTTGGTGGCGGGGGTGCATGCCTGTCATCAATGGCCAAAAGTCATAACACCTATTACAACTGAGTATGGTTAATGGAACTTCAATTTTTCGAGGAGGAGCGGGGGGCATCATTAAGGACTGTAACCTGTGATAACTGTTAAGGCTGAGTATGCTTGATTGGACCTGATCTTATAGGTGAACTTGGCCTCTTGTTGACCTCTAATTTAATTGCATGGCATCAATTTTGTTACTGGTGTGAAGATCAAGGGAACATTAGTGGATCAGAAATTAATGAAAGCACCAGGGGGAGTTGAAGGTTACAAAAGCATGTCAGACTGAAATGTCCTCTAGTTTCAGTTCCAGTCTTAGTCAGTCAGCCAGTCAGCCAGTCATGTGCAAAAACTGCTAAGAACTTTGAAAATGTTCGACTCCCGGCCACTGACTACGTATATATATACAACAATTCTTAATTAAAGTCACTTGTGTGTGTGCTACAAATATTGATGTTACAGTTTCTGTTTCACAACAATCTTTTAATGGTCCATCATGTACAGACTGACACACAACCCAAAATGAAGTGTAATATATTTTTTATATTTTTTTGTAAATTGACAGTTCATCTGTTTGACTTTGACAACTTAGTACAAGTATGTACAAGTATGTAGCAGTATGTACAGAGCCACTCTACATTATTTGCACCTGGTGAGAATGGATCATGTGTCAAGTGGTTGCTTACTGGAGGGAAGAGGTGGTCACCTATGACAGGTTTAAACATTACTATATATAGTAATTAATTTTTCTCGAGAACATATTTATTTGGTATTTTGGAAAAGTGGTCACTGACAGGTTGCTTACAAGAGCTGGTTTGGCCACGTGAGGAGGTTCAACATACACAATACCAGAACTGTTCAGAGTTACATATTGTACTTGGTTTGTGTCAGTTGATCTTTTTGTTATAAAGCTGAGTAACATTTTGTTACTTTTTTTCCCGGGCAGGAACTAAAGGCGGCATACATGTTTCTTCATGTGACAAGCTGGAGAAGAACATTCATAAGACTCAACAGCAAGTTTACAATGGGTGGCAAATTGCTTCTGGAAGTCTACTCGCACACAAACAGGTGATATCACAGATGACCGTATTTTGTAACAGCTGTTACAGCTCAGTATGCTGAATGAGATGTCAGTCTTTTTTATTTGGAAGTGGGGGTACATGCCTGTCATCAATGGCCTTATTTCATAACACTTACTACAGCTGAGGGGGAGGGTGCATGCCTGTCATCAGTGGCCTTATTTCATAACACCTGAGTATCCTTGATGGAACTTCATGAGGAGGGGGGGGGGGTAGGGCTGTCACTGAGGACTGTAACCTATGATAACTGTTTAGGCTGAGTGTCCTTGATTGGACCTTGTTCTTATACTGTAGGTGAACTTGGCCTCTTGTTGACCTCTAATTTAATTGCAAAGCATCAATTTTGTTACTGGTGTGAAGATCAAGGCAACAAATGACTCAAAAATTAATGACAGCACTTGGGGGAGGTGAAGGTTACAAAAACACGAGACTGAAAATTAATGTCCTCTGGTTTCAGTTCCAGTCTTAGTCAGTAAGTCAGTCATGTGCAAGAAGTGATAAGGACTTTGAAAATGTTCGACTCCCACTAGCTACAACAATTTGTAATTAAGGTCACCTGTGTGTGTGCTACAAATACAGATCTTACAGTTTCTGTTTTACAACATTAACTTTGTTGATTTTTTATTGAGCTTTTTGAAGCAAATGACAGTAGAATGGTGAACTATTTTTTCTACACTGTAGAACCAAACAACAAGAGACTTTTTAGATCAGAAAAACAAATAGATAAGTAACACAAGTGTAGGTTTGATACTGGTCCTGGAAAACATTTGAAGGTCATGGACAGCCCTGGGATTTTAAAATGCTTAAAGGAATTATGAACCATAAAATGTGTGAACATTTTTACAGATTTGTCGGCAATAAAAATGTTGGAGATGATTTGAGTGGTGGATTTAGGATCCCATACTTGTTTGATGCTCTTTCTTGCTATGAAATTACAGTTAACCTCCTTTAAGCAACAACTCAAAATGTCAAGCCAAAGTTGTGGCTTGCACACATCTGCACAGGAAGTGGTCACTTATGGGAGGTCAGACCAGAGGAAGTCAGTGATTTCTTAGCTTTACTAGCTTCAGGGGTAACGCTTCAGTAACATTTTGTTGCTTTTTTTTGGTTTCCAGGAACTAAGTGCTGCAAACGTGTTTCTTCATGTGACAGTCTGGAGAAGAACACTCATAACATTTAACAGCAGGTTTGCAATGGGCAGCAAATTGTTTTTTGAAGTCTACTTCCATACAAACAGGTTTGCCATATTTTGTAACACCTGTTACAGTTGAGCATGCTTGGTGAGACGTCAATTTTTTTTGGGGGGGGGGGGCAATGCATGTCTGTCATCAATGGCCTTATTTCATAACACCTATAATATTATTACAACTGAGTATGCTTAATGGAACTTCAATTTTTTTTAGGGGGGATCATTAAGGACTGTAACTTGCAATAACTGGACCTTGGTCTTATGGGTGAACTTGGCCTCTTGTTGACCTCCAATTTAGTGCAAAGCATCAATTTTGTTACTGGTGTGAAGATCAAGGGAACAAGTGATTCAGAAATTAATGACAGCTCAAGGGGGAGGTGAAGGTTACAAAAACATGAAGAGTCCTCTAGTTGCAGTTCCAGTCTTAGTCGGTCAGTCAGTAATGTACAAGAAGTGCTGAGAGCTTTTAAAATGTCCAACTACCACTAACTACAATAATTGTTATTTGAGGTCACCAATGTGTGTGCGACAAATGTTGATGTTACGGTTTCTGTTTCACAACATAAACTTCATTGAGGTTTTTGAAGCAAATGACAGTGGAAATTGGCAAACCATTATTTTTTCCATACTGTAGAACCAAACAACAAGTGATTTTTTAAATCAGAAAAACAAATAGTGATCCTTATGCCCCACCTTTTTAAATCCAATTTTTTTATATGTGGTAATGCAAACAAATAATAATAAATCATGAATAGTATTTGCTACTTTATCTTTAGATCTTTCATCTTCATTTTTTTGTTGCTAATAGCCACCTAAATAACCCATGACTACTGCTCATCTGTCCTTACTGTGCTGTTACTAACCCAGTGCTTGGTGGGAAATTAATGATTTTTTTCCACCACATTTTTGCCCTACAGATCAGATTTTAATTTTCTAACTTCTATGATTCCTGGCTTGCTAATTACATTGACATGAACTTTGCAAACTCTTTATAATTGGCAATAGGTTTATATCGTGGCATAATTTCACATTCTATTTGGAACACACAAGCATTCCTGAGTAAATTCTCCAATGAAAGGCTATTAACAAGTATGGTTGGTTTTTTCCAGTCTCTGGTAATACACCTGTATTTGTTTTCACAGGGTTCTAGTCCATTTTTTTTCTATCTTACAGTTTTATTTGGCTGATGGACCAGTGACTGTAGATAATGATGGTGAAAAATTCCAAGTGAATATTGATGCTGTGGACCTTCTAAGGTGTGAACAAATTTCGTTCTATTTTTGTCTATTTTATCTTGGTGAAGATAAGTTTCTTCTGACTTCAGATGGAAGGAAACCTTGAATAACCTAATAACTTCCCACATGTACTGTTAGAAACTAATAAAGAGGTACCAAAAAACAAATATCAAGAAAGAATGAATCATAACACTCAAGGATTGTTTGTATCAAATTTTAGAACCACCTTGTGCAAAGGGCAAAATAGCTTTTAAATGAAAATGTTGAACCATTGTTTATACAATATTTTTTGACCCCGCTGTCAGCATAGGGTTTAGTAATACCCATTTTCCGTTTTTGTTTTTCAAGGTTACTTGCTCCAGACCTCCAGTTTTTGCGCAGCTAAAAAAATAAATCTTTTGCTACACAGGCTATGCCGGGCTCATATCTTGAGCGAGTTTAATGTATTTTGCACCTTGAGGGGAGGGAGAACAGTTTAAGGGTTTTAATGCCCCTGGGGCTTTGCTTGTTTTTGTCATAAGATACAGTGTTGCATTGGCAAAAGCACATCAGATATTTAGTGGGAAAACGTGTTGTCAGTCTCTGTACTTGTTTAAGTGAGTACCAGTAACAAACCTTCTGTGGGTACCCTGTGATGGGCTAGCATCCCATCGAGGGTTGGGAAAGTAAAACCCTTTTTTGCTTTTTGCTAGAAT
The DNA here is from genome assembly GCA_964030785.1 of Siderastrea siderea. Lineage (NCBI taxonomy): Eukaryota > Metazoa > Cnidaria > Anthozoa > Scleractinia > Rhizangiidae > Siderastrea > Siderastrea siderea. The sequence continues at coordinate 897,544 of OZ034979.1, read as the reverse complement.
CCCATTGATGGGGAGTAGTAATACTCCAGGGTGGGGAAAGTAATAATACTGGTTGCTTTATGATGGGAATCTTGTGACAGACTACATCCCTTGAGGGGGGTGGGGGTGGGGGGATGCTGGTTATCCTGTGCTGGACAAGCATCCCATCCAAGGGGAAAAAGCAGTACTCCTTGTTGTGTTATGTTGGGTAAAGTAAACAACAGTAAACTGATCCTTACGGCGAGAAGATTGAGAAATTAAAAGTGAGTCGGACATGAAATAAAATGATGTATTTGCCCATCCTGTGATGGACTAGCATTCCATCCAGGGGGAATAGAAATGCTTCTAATCACTTTATACTGGTTATCCTAATCCGGTTTTGATTACATAATAATCTTTGATGGTGCAATGTTTGATTTTGCTATGTGACTGAAAATGGAGCTCTATGTTGCAACATTTAATTCACCAGGAGAAAACAGGAATGGAATAATTTGAACTATTAATTTCGATATAAGAAGAGATTACAGAAGGCATTTTAATATTCTACTTTGATGTGGCTAATGTTGCCGCGTGGTAATCGAAGATTATCCATTTGTTTTCTAGTGGTCAGCGTGTCCCAACCAATGCAAAGGAAGGTGGTGACGTAGGAGTGGTGTGCCATTTATCACTGAATACCAAGGTTGGCAAGTTAGAGACCGAGACAAAGAGGTTGCCGTGAAACGATAAACAACAGCAGCTTGAAAACAAGGAAGGTATTGTTGTTTGTTTGCTTGGAATTATTCTTTATAGCTGACAGTTCATCGCCTGTTTAGAGTATTTTTGAACGCTGTTAAAGTTGGGAGAGAGCGGGGATATCAGAGAGGTCTAACATCCTACCGGTGTAATGTAAAGAAAACAGCATAGGATTGGCTTGAATTCAACTAAATTTTAAATTGTTTACTACAACGCCAAACGGCCGCCAACCTGAATTGGGTGTCAAAACATTAATTGGATTAGTTTAGTCGTCTAATTAAGACAAAGGACAAGACGGGTAACAATAACAAGAGAGTCGATGTCCAAGAGCTTTTTTAATTTGGTGAAGTATAAAGTTGTCTAAACGTCAGTCAATGTTATCACAAACAGTTCTTCTCAGGACTACACTCACCCAGACGATCATACTTCACTGACTTCTAATATGACTCCTGGGTTCAAACCATTTACAGAGTTTTCTAAACGTGGACAAGATTCAATTATTATTTAATTTTATAATTGAGTAAAATCGGAAACCAGTTTACCATCTAAAGGTAGGAGCTTGCTCCCAAAAGTAAAACACTAGCATCGACTTGACGTTAAGAAATCATTATTATACGACAAATACAGTTTGTGTGATATCTTGTAGCAACAAGGTTGGCCAGCTAACGTGGGAAAATAAGTCCCTAAAAGTGCACAGGAAAAAGCTGATGGAGGAGGTACAGAAAATGAAAGGCAAGCGAAGGAGATTCCAAACTTAAGAGGGGCTCTGGTCGAAGACTTTCAAAAGGTAAGGGTTTTATCAGAATAACATAGGGAATCCTACTTTTTCAAACATTCTAACGTTCCTACTTGGAGAAAATTGATAACGTGAATTACCACGCAACGTAAGTTTGTTAGCTTTCATTCTAATAAACAAGGGGGTAGTTTAAGAAACTAGGTTGTGCTCCTTCGGCGGGGAAGTGAAACACAAAACGTTGGATTTATCAACTGAGTTACATTAGCCACTGTAAAGAGATTGAAAGCTGACGTTTCTAGCGTTAGCCCTTCGTCAGAGCCGGCGAATCGTCGAAGGGCTCTGACAAAGAGCCAACCCTCGGAACGTCAGCTTTCAATAATAGTTAAAATTAATTAAATTATTAATTAAATTAATTATTTCTTTACTGTGGCCAATGTAACTTAGTTGATAAATCAAACGGTTTGTGTTGAACTTTCCCAATGACGCAGGACTGCAGTTTCTTTAGAAACTAACCCCCTTGTCTGTTTTTTTTTTGTGGTTCAATGGCTGTCAAGGTATTCATGGTTGACGCAGTAAAAACGCAGTCGTCAGAGTTCATGTGTTATTGAAAGGCGTAATACAGGATGAGCTGATAGATATTTCGTATTATTTTGCAGTCACTACAGAAACACTTGAACTCCACCGTTCTCAGCTTATCAACTGTTGACAATGTTACCGTGCCAATGGCAGAACGCAAGAGAAGCAAACCTGAGACCAATTTGAAAACTGGCTGTGGGCGGTCGCAGCAAGTAACATAATTAAATAACATAATTCGGTAAATTGTGATCGTCCGGGTGAGTGTAGTCCTGAGAAGGACTGTTTGAGGTGACATTGACTGACGTTTCGACAACCTCAGCGGGAGTCATCATCAGAGTCAAGTGAACTGTGAATCGTCAGTAGATGTTATAAGTCTCTGGTCGTTGTCCTGATTGGTCGACGATCTCGTGATGTTATTGCTCGTCTGTCAGTTAAGACTGTTAACAGTCTTCACGGCCAATAACATCACGGCTTAACTGACAGACGACCAATAACATCACGAGATCGTCGACCAATCAGGACAACGACCAGAGACTGAAAACGTCAGTCAATGTCACCTCAAACAGTCCTTCTCAGGACTACACTCACCCGGACGATCACAATTTACCGAATTATGATAGGACTCCTGGGTTCAAACCATTTACAGTTTTATAATTACATAAATATGCTGTGTAGCACTTTGTGTAACGTTTGTAAAGAAATGTTTGTTAAAAAGCTCTGAAAAAGTGCCAAGTTTAGTTTCAGACGAGATGTTTCGGGAGTAACCACTTTATCAGTTGTGATAAATATTAATATTTGTTTCAGTGTTAATTTGTTTGTTTTGAGAGTGTAAGAAATGGACGATTGTCAAAGAAATGTTGTTACGTAATCCCTGTTGTGTGTGTGTTGTTGTTGTTGTTGTTTACTTTTATTTAGAGTTTTCTCACTTATGATAACCTGCGTAGCAGGCGCTTGAGTATTATGGGGCGTGCGGTGTTAAGGAACCGGTGCGATTGGAGGCGGGAGGAGCTTGCGCAAGGGAGCACCCTCCGAACGCGCGTTCGCCAACACTGCGCGCCCCATAATACGCAAGCGCCTGTTACGCAGGCTAGCTTATGACTGCTTTACAAGAAACTGGAGTTTAAATCGAGAAATAGCTCAAGTAATGGTTTTGTTACTGAAGGGAAATGTAACATAAGAAACTGTGAAGGACTGTTGTTTGTTGCAATTATACAAAATTGAAGCTAAATATATCTTATTAGACGGTTTAGAGTGTAGTATCGTGGGTATTTTTACGAGTCACGCCGTATTTTGGCGAGCCCGTAGGGCGAGTCAAAATACAAGAGACGAGTAAAAATATCCCACGATACTACACACTAAACCGTCTAATAAGGGATTTATTATTCAACTTAGCTACAAAATGGAAAAGTTGTCTGTCTGAGTTGCGTGACAAACTAACGTGACTTCTGAGCAGCGAGTGAGCGGGCCAGCGGGGCCAGGTTTCGCGCGCTTGCTGTAAGGTTGTTGTTGATTGGTCAAAAATTGTCAAACCTGTCAATCGAGGGAAGCTTCATTTCAAACTTGCAAGGAAAACAAAGATGGAAGAATGAAAAACTGAATTATTTTCGGGTTTACAATTAGATTAACAACAATGTTATTGGAGACCGAGTAAAACTACGAAAAGAAAGAACTCGACAGAACAAACAGAACTCGAAAGTCAAGTCAAACAAAGTTAAACAGCACTTCAAGCTCAATCATATTCGTCCCAATCACTAACCAGGCGTCGTTTTGGAAGAGATAGCGGTGGAGATTTCTGACCGACAGCAATTGTGCAGTTATTGAAGACAGCTCCTGAGATAAGATGGGTTCCGTTTCCTGACTTTGACAAAGAAATGACATAAAAGATTGTTAAGTTCCTCGGCGGGAATTTCTTCAATGGCCCTTGTTTCTTTAACGGACTTGATGTCAGTTTTTGTCTTTTCTGTTGTATTTACGTTTCGATTTTCTTCAATAAGTTAAAGAAATTTCACTGTCGTCTAGGTCATTGCTTGCCTCTAGGAACTCGTTGTCATTGAAAACCACAAAATTTGATGAGCATTCATTGTTTTCTTCGGGGAAAAACGAGCGTTTCGGCCATTTTTTCATCGTTCACCTTGTAAGCCTAATGCCTGACGTGACATTTGTAGAAAACCTGTCAAACCGGTCTTCTGGAGTACAAATACCGTGGGATATTTGTACTCGTTTTGGGTGTTATTTGTACTCTACTGAATGCAGTTGAATAATAATTGTGATTATCATAAATTGTGGTGTTTTTCTATGTTGCGTCCACGTAAATCAAATTCGGTGGAAATTGTGTGGTCGAGTAATTTTACAATAAATGAGCGAATTTACGCGTGCATCCTGGAAGGCACAAGGGCAGATGGTGGGGCGAGGGAAAGTCGGAACGGGCAAAAAAACGACAACAACAACAACAAAAACAAAAACAAAAACAGTGGCAGAAGAAAAGTCAAGGGCAAACGTTTGCCCTTGACGTTTCCCCGCCTAGCACCAGTCTCTCCGTTTTTTTCTCCTCGCTCTCGCCACGCTGTTGGTTTTTCGCGTCGAGGGTTTCGTGTGCGTCATGACTACCCAGAAAAGTTCTGCTAGCCGTCTAGTGTGTAGAATGAAAAACTGACAAGCACGCCTTTGTAGACGTTTGACGAGGTAGACCACGTTTCATCGTGATCGTTGTTGCACAGGGAGCCCTCACATCAAATTGTTTCCCGGTGTTTTTAACCGGCCGTCGCCATGATGGCGACCGCCGGTTTATAAAATGGACACGGTTTTTGGTGAAAGCAAGTTGGCTTAATATACGAAGAAAGTGCTGTAAGGCTTGTGGTACGGGCACTCAAGAGCGGTACTGTCTTATATAAGACGCATGCGCATATTAGTCTTCTGAATGTTACCTTCCTATGTTTTTGTCTTTTAATTTACAGTATTTAAGATGTGAACGGCGAAGGGTTGTTTAAGTTTGGGGTTTTTTGTACAGTACAGCCCAAAAATAATGCACGCGCAAGAACTTCTTTTTGCGTCCGCAAGCCGAGAACTTCTTGCGGCTACTTGCAGGATGCCTGCGCTTGAATACTGCAAGCCGCAAGAACTTCTTTGCGTTTAGAAGTTAAAACCGCAAGAACTTCTTTGTGGTAAGATATCTGGACCCCAAGTAAGCGCAAGAACGTCTTTGCGCTAACATCTTAAAAACCCGGAACCCGGAGAAGGTAAAAAAGAGACCACTTTGTAGCGCAAGGCACGTTCGAAATTGGTTGCCTTTGTAACTTGCAATCAGTTGTTTATTTGGTCCCTTGTAAATTTTTTTCTTCGGTTTAGAATTTTTTATCCGATAAAGAGTTCACTAGGTTCTGAATTTGGCACTGGTCGCCTTCTATGTTATTTTTTAACGGCTAGGGAGAAACGAGACTCAAACGAAGCACGCGTATGTTATTGTTTATGTGTCCCGGAGTCCCAGACATGCGGTACGCTTAGCGGCACGAAAGATTTCGCTCGATTTATTTCGCTTAAATGAGGAACAATGGCAAAGCACAGTCCATCAGTCACATTATTAAAGAACCGACATTCACCTGTTCAGTGTTGCTGTACTTCCACCAACATATTAAACTCGGACAAATACTTTTAATTAGTTGCGCTCACACGTGTGAGAAATGAGCATCGGTCACTCAGATGAGAAGAAATAATACCCGAAGTCTTAATTGGAAAAGCACATTATGTTTGTAAAAATAGTTCCACTCATTACGCTGAAGTCGATATCACATTTTAAATCTTCGAAGTAAACCAGAAAAGTCTGAAGAAACTAAAACTCCGCGATCTGAAAGAAATGCGGCACGTCAATTCTAACCTGAGTAAACACAAATCTGCCGTATGCAAATTTAGTATGATTTGCTTGAGTGACATTTTGTAACGCAATGCATGAGCAGTTCTCTAAGCCGTCAAGACAGCACGCCCCGGGCAGCAAGCTGTGTCGAAAGGCGAATGTGTAGTTGAAGTCATATGTCTATGCTATTTCTTCGAGTATCCCTTTTTTGCTGGGAAATTAAAGTGGTAAAGATGCAGGGATTCTTGATCACTTCACCCACGAGATGGCATGACCTCCTGCATGAGTAAGTCTTGTCTTGTCTTGCCTGTCAAAGAAGAGTTCGCGCAGTTTGCCACAAATATAGCTTTTGGACCTTTTTGTTTCTATTTCTTGGATGGAATAAAAAACTGAATTGAGTCAGTTCTGAGTTGAACCCGTATCACTGTATCTGAGACACGCTTAAAAAATTGTTCATGTTTTGTCATGTGCCGGAGATCATGTTTACCGGGTGTTTATCTTGCAGTCGGAAAGCTGGCGGATATTCCATTTCGTGATGTGAATTTTCTTCGATACTTCGGTTGTTCGAACATTTGCTTCCTTGATTTTTTTATTAGCCTTGTGAACTTTCGCTTGACTTGGCGAATTGTCGCGCCAACACGCCAACACGGCGAAAAATCGCTCGAAAACTCGATGATATTTCAAAGAGAATAGAGCGCGAGATTCGCTCTCATTACTTTTGCAATACCTCACACTAACACGAGCACTACAAGTTTCTTCGGCTGGACCCTCAGTACTTCTTGCGCCTTCTTGCGGCTTGCGGTAACATTAGTAACTTCTTGCGGCTAGATTTTCAACTTCTTGCGTTTCGAATGTTCTTGCGGGTAAACTGCAAAAACCTAGCACTTTCACTTCTTGCGCGGGCTTGCGTGTTCTTGCGGCGCAAGAAGTCGCCACTTCTTGCGCGTGCATTATTTTTGGGCTGTACTGTTTAACTGTACTGTAGTTGTCTTGTATAACGCATGCGCAATTGAGTAAAGCAGCTAATAGGATTGAATGCGAAATTGGCTGTGTTGTCTGATCTAGTTAGTGGTTATGGTGAAAATTTTTTTAGCGCAGGAGTTTTTTTTTTATTGGGATTGACATTTTGAGGGGTGTAAAAATGTGGGAGTCAGAAGGATTTGTGAATGTCAGGAGCATATCACGCTTCTGTGAATGTGATTTGCTTTGAGAGTTGCGTTTTGTATAGGAGCGGCGTAATATTGTGCAGCGTGAGAGGCAGTTTCCCTTGGCGTTTTATGGGGGGGGGGGGGTGGTTTGCGAAGTGGATTGTAAGGTTTCTGATTGGCTAACTTGTATTTCGCAGCGGACAAAAAGGACAGTTGCGTTTTGCCGGCGTGGGCTAGGAAGAGAAGGAATTGGTACTAGTATGATGATGCAATATTAGTCGATTGCACCATCAGTACATGATAGTTCTTGTGAACGGAGAGAAATGAGTGTTTATTTGAGGCGAGAAGTTGATACGAAGGAATCGTCATTAATAAGGAGATTAATTAACAAGGCAGGTGTTACGAGTCTTTTTGCATTGAAAGAACGAAAATATCTGACGGATTTGTGTGGTTTGCGTTTGGCGTTCGCTAAAGGCTACGAGCAGTCTCACTTTCCGTTCAGAGATAGATAGTGAAGGAAAAGAAAAACAGGCGAGTGAGCGCGAAATCGATTGCGGTTCGACAGGCGCGTTAGCTTTCAAAGACGTGGGCGACTTTCGTCCCCGCTCGCTTGTTTACTTTTGCAAGGGGATTACCGGGTTAGCAAACCGGATTTAAACATCACGTCAGGAGATATGCCTTGACGTGCCCCATACTCTGACGATCTGCTCGAGCTCGTGTTTATCAAGCGTTATATTTTGTTTCTACTGCTATGTTCACTGTTTGTATTTAAGGTCTAGGCACAACAGTAAATACTTCGTCGTCCCTGTGTGAGCATTCTCAGTTGTGGACGAATTCGTATCGACATTCAACGTTTGAGTGATTTTGCGTTTTTCAGCACAAATAAAGCGATAAGAAAGATAAGCTGAGTCATCAGAGTTTAAACATTACGTCATCCAGTACCGCTATAGTCAAAATGTTGTGTCACACAATCACACTTTTCGTCACGCCGGTTCGTAAAAAAAGAGGATCGCGCTAACATTTGTGAAACCTAGGGGTGGGGAGGGTCAGAATGGCCGGTTAAAATGCCCAATGGGCTTTCTTGTTATTCAAGTAATCGGCCATTTTGAAAAATTTAGACGCGGTCAAGGTCGGGAACAGAGAAAACCACGAGGCCTAACTGGGGATTCGGAGATTTTTCGGGGCATGCGATCTCGTGCCGAAAATAATAAAACTAAAGTTACGAACGGTTACCCAAGGCCTCTCAGTTCGAGGCCTCCCTTTCAAAATGGCGGCATCGGTTCCAGACCTCACAGCTTGAGCGCGCAGTACTAAAAATCAAAATGGCCGCCTTGCGAAGCAATAATTTTGATTTGATGTGAGGGCTCCTTGCAGTTGTTGTATAGAATAAATAAATTAGCAATTATAAACTATTTCAGATTGTTTTAAATGAAGAAAAAACACCAAAGTAATCACAGTGAATGCACAGGTTAGATAAATGTCTTGGAGAAATTTTCAAAGTAAATTGTCAATGTATAGTGCTAAGCACGAAAAGTAGAGTAGATTTTCACACGAGATCCCGTCAAATAAAGAATAACATTTTTAAAATGTATCAAACTGTGTCATTTTGAACCTGTGTGAAATAATAAAGTTTGTTTGCCTATTGCAAGTTCAGTTTTTTATTTATTTTTATTTAAATTATAGAATAATCTGTTTTAGAACTAAGCATAAATTATTAAATTATTTAAGATTTTTCTTTCATAGAAAAGCCCAGTTTATTGAGACATGGTCATGCTTCTTCGCTGAGCTAGGAAAGTCGGCGGAGTGTTGCGAACTATACCTGCATATTATTTACAACAGCTCTTGTGCGTATAACACGTAAGGCCCACGCAAGGGTTCACGCAAACTGGCCTGTCGGCTTCTATTTAGACCAACGAGAAGCCGGCCAGTTCTGACAAATGGAAAGATTTCTGAGTTTCATAACTTAGCTAACCATTTCTTGTTTTTGTTAATCACTCATTGCTGTGAACTGACAGTGCCACCAATCTGTGAGGTCAAAGGCCTTTTTGAAAACTGCTTGGGGTATTTCAATACCCGACTCCCGCAAAAGGGAGATTTAGTAGAGGAGGAAAAGGGCCGGAGTGGGGGGGAGGGGTAAGGGTATTTTCGTGACTCTGTGATTCGCTATTTTTGTGGTCTTTGGATCTTGATTTACGCCGAAAAAACGGAGGCTGTACTGTTATTCCCTTTACGACAAGGGCGTCCAGTTAATGGAGTTACGCCGAAACGTGTCAAGTAGACCTCATTGAACTGGTAACTGACAACTTTGCTAACAGTTGCAAAGCCGCTTATTTCTGTAGTTTAGCTTTTAATGAGTTGACGCTAAGCTTGCGAAGAAAATGTTGCCTTTTAAAACGGCAAGACGACAAACGGCAGGTTCTACTGTTTATCGTTTGCTGTAAAAGTGATGCTGTATCGCTATTCTCTTTCTGGAAACCGTGCGTCTTGGGAACTAAAAGAGTAGTATGAATAGTATTCTGTTCGTTTTGCTCCAGATGGCAGACCAGAAGGATATGTTTGGCAAACAAAATAAACGTACGATTTAGCAAATCTTTCGGAAAAAAAAGTCTAAGTTCAACCTAATTTCATCTGGAATACACTTGCACGTTTTGACAATGAGAACGGTCTGAACATGAAGGAGCTTTTCATTTGCCTAAAAGAATGCGTCATTCAGATGGAATGGATCATTAGAAATGTTACGAAGAAATTTTCAGGGCGTGCTGTTTTTTCTACATTTTAAAATACATATATGCGTACAAGCTTTTTTTTGGCTTGGAATTTCTTTCCTAGTTTTTGGAATTGCCTTCCTCCCCCCCCCCCAACCAACATTTTTTACATTTTTTAATTAGGCATGTAGAAGACAACCAATCAAGGCTGAGTTCAACGGACATGTAATACAGGTGAGAAAATTGGCGGAATTCTTTCAAATTTGTCACTTCAATTCTGGCCGACGATGCAAGTTTAA
>OZ034979.1:746322-887322 GCA_964030785.1 Siderastrea siderea | reverse complement strand
AATGCTAAAAAGTGTCTTCGCATCAACTGAATTCCAAAAATAATGGTCTAGCATTGTTATTAAAGACTATCTTATTGGACTGAAACTGTTTCCTGCCGTCTGTCGCTGCCGATGGCATGGATGAAAATGGATTGAAACTTGAAAAAATTGGCCCAATTTTTTCAAGTTTTGATGCTATGTTTTCAAAAATCACCCCCAAAATTATTATGGTTAGCTCTCCCTGATAAAATTCATTTGATATCTTCCTCATAGTTTTACAGGAGCATTTTGTGTATAAGTAAAGGCACTTAGTAATGATTTTAGCACAGAATTGACCTAAAATAGCAAAATCGTCGTGACGTAGCCCCTTTAAGCAAGAGCCCAGAACCAGATATTATCCCGAGAGGAATAGGGTTTAGCGTTACACCACCAACTACTGTCCCTGTTACTACCAATAAAACAGATCCGATATTACATGTAAGTTCTGCCTTTTTGTAATATTTAAAAGTCATTTTGGCAAGCCAATATTTCTTATGATAGAATTTGTACAATGCTTTCAACTGAGATATTTGATCTTCCGTTAATTTTTCTGAAACATGGTTCCAATTGAATATATTCTTCATATTATATGATTATATATTTTAGTTGAATGAAATCGGATCATAATCATTGACATACCATCTACAAAGTACGTAATGGTGAAGTTTGATATTTGATTCAGTAAGATTTTTACCTTTGTAAAGACAATAAAAAGCTATATCACCTTTCAAGCCTGCAATACCAGAGGTATTCAAATCTCCAAATGTCATGTTGGTACTTCCTTGTGATGTTCTTGCTGTAAAATCAGCTAATTTTTTGCCGTTACACCATGTTTCAGAAGCGTTGTTACCACCAGGTACATCCCAGTGAATTGATAAACAGATCCATTTATTTAGTTCACCAGCATTAGCTTTTGATTGGTATGGCGCTGTAGCATTCTTACTATTAAAAGAGCTTGATCCAATGACAATATGCTGATTTGTTGTTCCACTTATAAGTAACTCACCAGTCGGCGAGAATGCAACAAATTTGTCATAACCTCCATCATCGTGTCCGAAAAGTCCATTACGAACGGCATAAGATCCTGTGTATGAATTCAATCGATAAACAATGAAAACATTAACAATATCAGCTTGTCCAGAACCAGGATTTAAATTTATGTTTGATAACATTGGCTTATTTCCGTCGAATTTTAAATAATATCGATAATTGATTTTTTCGGCTTTTGTACATAAAATTGGTCTATTTGCTTGTGTTGTTTGATTAGAATGATTTTCTTTAAGAGATTGATCAAAAAGATCTGATACTGCTCTAGTTGAATTATCAAAAGTAACCTCAGATGGAATACCTCGGTCTATCTTATATAAGCAATCAGCTAGTTGATAACTTTCCCAGAATAAAGTTTCTGATAATTGTAATCGTATTTCAGACTTCAATGCAGTCATTTTAATATTAACCTCTTGTTTAGTGTATAAGGTTTCTTTTTTGTATACGTAATTATGTAAATGATGTTTTTCATAGTCTGTGAAACTTGACATATATTCTTTGTTTATATTATTCTAGATAAGAACCATTTCTCTTTTCCTCTAATAAAATTTTATGAAATTCTAAGCTGCCTATATCAATGAATTTATCAATCAAACCTACTTTTTTAACATATCCGTTATAGTCTATTTCAAGTTGTCTACTTTGAAAGTTAACAGGTGCAGCGAATGTTTCTTGGACATGAGATGAGTAATTACTCAAACTGAATTTATGTAAATTATTAGAGCCGTTATAGCATATCCATACAAAAATTTGCTTGTTTTGGAAGTCGGTTGTGAATGTTTTTTGATAAATTTTGGAGCGAGCATCAATTATTAATTTGTTATCGGTGATCTGATATCGAGGATGGAATTTGACATGAAAGTTCACAGTGTTTGACCAACTGATATTACATGTTTTGGTTGTATCATGCAAAAAAGACATGAAGAATGTAAAACTTGTATTATGATTGAATATATCAACTGTTTGAATATGTGTCTTTATATTTAATTGTAAACCATATTTTGGACTATAAAAATTTATAAGACGATTTGTGCCGAGGATGAAATTAGGTCGTAGACCACTAATAACAACACCAGATGCACCATTTACGAGATTATACGTGCTTGTTTCTTCTAGATCATAAAAATCATTACCGAAGATAGTTCTATATATATGATCCTTGGTATAATAACTTATGTTATTTATTTTTGTTTCCACAATATTCAAAGAACGTTTATTGCAGGCATCACCTTCATTTAATGGATCGTCTAAATTGATTATTTTATGATTATTTAAATCAAGATCCGTTTCCATCGCCATTTTGCCATTTTTAATAACAAAAGCGGTGTCATAGATACTTGGGTCAACGTTTGAAATTGTTTCTTTAACGCCATAAACAATTAGATTACCAATTGTTAAAAATGATGGATTACTGACTGTACCATGCAAATCAAGATAAAGGAATTGTGGAGGTGAGCTTCCCCATCTGTGTAAATGGATAACTGTTTTGGTGTAATTCTTGAATGTTTTGGTTGTTTCATCAGAAATTGAAATCGTTTTTCCTTGAGCTGTTACAGTTGTCTCATTCATTTCTGGCGGAAACCATTCAACGACCATTGTGTAATACCCGACTGGAAGTTTATATAAGTTAAAACCGAGGCGTGACTGGTACTTGTTGGGTGAGCTTTTTTCAAACAAGAGTTGAAGTTGGTAAGCTTTTTTATTAATTTGATTTGGAGAATTGGGAAAATCAACAATACCCAAAACATTGATATTTTTTTCACTCGAAGATTCATCATCGTCTTCCATTAAGTATCTGAAGGCGTCCCTTTTTTGACCTGAGTTATTGATATGAGATTCACGAATTTTTTGAGTGACAAGATTTCTCAAATCTTTTATTTCCTCTTGCACAAAATCAACATTAGCTGCGGATTTCGAGTCTCTGTAATCGGTTTGTAAGTTAACAATTTTATTGTTATTTAAATTCAAGTCTCCAGACATACTTGTTGAGCCATCAAGTTTGAGATAATTTTTTTGTGTTTCAGTAATTCTTTTATTAACAAATTCTACATTTGTGGCGTCTTTTTGATTTGATGGTAATTTAAGATTAGTAATTGATTTATTTGTCATATCAATATCAACATTTTTATCCAATTTTTTCACAAGTTGGTTATCGACATATTTTTTATTTGTTGCATGATCTGCCTGTGTGGGGTCTTTCACATTGAAAATTGTATTATTATTTATATCAATATTTGCTTCCATTTGACCTCCTTCCTTCTTTGACAAGAATATCTCCCTTTGTGATTCATAACTTATAACCTTGTTGAGATCGCCATGAACTGGATAATTGTCTTTTGGGACAACGAGTGATCCAGTCATCGTATCACCAGATATTGCGACAAATTTAGATGCATCAATAATGGGAATCTTAGCTATTTCAGAATCAATATATTGTTTAGTAACAACGTCGTTATTATTAGTTCCCTGTTTTACATTAACCAGTTTTTTGTTTTGCATATCATAATCATTATTTGAATCTAATTTAAATCCAATACCAGGTAAACCTCTTGAACTTATCTTACCTAGTCCTTGAGAATCATCATGATTAAGGATACCGTTTGTATAACTCATATAATATTAGTTTAGATTTTTTCGTCGAAATTTCGGGCTACCTTTTTTTTGACCTTATCAACATACAAAAAACTATATGGATCCTTAGTAGCTTTCTGATAATCTGATTTATTTATGTTCAGTTCTCGGCAAATCATCGATTGCTCGTTTATAGAAGGAAAATCAAAAACACAAAAATGTGAACTATTCAGTCTTATTGTTTTATCGGTTCCGTAATAGCTTTGACTTAAATATATACAACAGCAATTTTTGTTTCTAGAATTGGTAAAGTAGTCACGTATCCGTTCGTCATTTTTCTTACCTGTATTCAAATAGTCATCAAATATGATTAATTTTTGGTTTTCATCAGACAAATCTGTCAGAGGGATGATTTCATCGTTACTTGCTTCTATCACGTCATAACCGACCTCTTTTGATTTTGATATTGGTTCAAGAGATTTCAACAGATGCTTATATTTGCTTTGTTGGAGATTGCGAGCGTAAAGATATATTTTATCAAAGTATAAGAGCCTGTATATCATATCAAGCAGAAGGTTTGTTTTACCACCACCAGAGGGAGCACAAATAAGCATCCTAAAACATCGGTTTGGCATGAAACTCTTTAGTTGAACAAAATCGTTGTTTTCATCATCTTGGATGTCGTAATTTTGAATCTTCATATGATAATATGTTATACAATTTTATCGCATGGTGACACGCTATGCGACACGCTATGCGAGCGTTTTTATATATGATAACCCTAATTTTTCCGAACAAAATACGAAATTTTATGTAAACAAATGATATAATGAGTTTACTCAAATGGAAAGAAATGGCTGAGAAACGATCCGAGCTTGGTAAAAAGATTAACACAGTAAGAGAGACAATAAAACAAAAAACGATATCTGATCAAATGGGTGAAGTTGAGGCAGAGAAACTTTTCAAACCTATAACATCTGAGTTAAAGGAACTTACAGCCCCAAAAGCACCGTTGAGAAGATTACCAAAGAAAAAGCGACCTGTTCCAGATTATGGAATAGCTATTGATGATGAAGTGCCTGATTATGGATTGGACGATTTGTTTGATCAACCTGTTTTACCTGAAAACGAGAAACAGATAGTTCCAAAACCTCCATCTTATGAAGATGTCCTTGAGGATTTAGCATCCGGAGAAAAACGAATTCATATTGACCCAGAATACATGTATGAACCAGAAGATCTTCCACCTGAATACGAAGAAGAAGAAACACCTGATTACGAAATTCTTGAAGAGGATAGAATAAATCAAGTTTTGGATGAACTTCAAATACCGAATTATGATGATATTGAATTACGACTTCAACAAGAAGATATGAATAACAAAAAGAGGAAATCTTATCTGAACAAAATCTTGAAAAATGCTAAAGATCAACGTTTTAAACTAACTGGCTATTGGAGTGATATCACTAAAAAATTAAATAGGGGTTTAATGACTGAAGCTGAGGCTCAATATCGAAGAAAAATTATTCAAGATACAAGAAAGGTTCTAAATGATTATATCAATTACAACAATCAAAAAATAAAAAATATTAAAGGGTCTGGTTTGAAGAAAAAAACAAAAAAAGGTGGACAGGTAATGTTTTTCAACAATCCGACAGAAATGATGAAAAAGCTTGAGCTGATTATCGGATCAAAGGTTGCTGGTAATAATAGCATCGAACTACGGAATACAGGTGTCGCTCTTCTTGACATCTTGTTGAGAAATTCAATACTCAATAAGCCACAATACAACAAAATATACAAAAACTATTTTAGTCTAAACTAATCATATAAATGAATAGACAACTTGTATTATCCAGTCATATCGTCAAAGGTATAAGTGGTAATAAACCATCAGATTTCACAATCAAATACAGTAATCCGATAATACTGGATTCAAACAGACAATATGAAATCGGCCTAGATCGAATCATTTCGATGTCATTCACTTGGTTTAATGTGACAAGGGAACTTGATAATCAGAAAATAAGATATTCGTCTGATAGTGGTACTAATTGGACGGAAATTATATTCAACCCAGGAGTATGGAATTACATTGATTCTGACAATTTAATCAAAGAAAAAACAAAAACACTAACCTCATCAAACCCTCAATATCCAATCACTCTGGAGTTTAACGATACTGTATTCAGGACAATAATAACACTAGCCTCAAATTACAGATTAGATCTTACTCAAAGTAATTTTAATGATCTTATTGGTTTCAATAAAAAGATTCTAACAAGTAGTGTAAATGTTGGAGATTACATTCCTAATCTCTCACAAGACAGAGAAATATTGAATGTTCATTGTGATTTGATAAGTGACAGTCTTGTCGATGGTGAAGAGTCAGATATTATATATAGTTTCAGTACCTCAACTCTCACCCCGAGTTATAGTTTCACACAAGAGCCTCGGCGAGTTCAGTACAACCCGTGTAATAAAAATACGATCAATAAAATTCGGATATATATAACAGATGGCAAACGAAGAATTATAGATCTTAATCATAGTGACACTTCATTCAGTTTGATTTTAAGAGAGAAGAGAGATTAATCTAACTTATAGTTATATATGTCGTCGTATGAATACAAGCGAATTTATCACCCGAAACTAGGTCGTTTTGTGTATAAGCATAAAGGATCTGGGATTATTGTTGATAACATATTCAAACCAGTTGGAAGGGTGTTAAGTAAAGTTCCAGAAATGGTTTTAAAACCTTTTGCCAAAAAAGCGCTAGAATCTGGTATTTCACATGCTGGAGACAAACTGGGAAAAAAAGCAGCTGAAAAAAGCGGAGAGCTTATTATGAGAAAATTACATGGTTCAACTAAACAATCAATGAAACCAACCAAACCTACTAAACCAAAACAAGAAGACTACAACATGATTCTGAATAGACTTATATCTGGTACTGGTTATTAAAAAGTGAATTTTATCTAAACTACTCATATAAATGAGTTTCAGAACAAATGAAAATCTACAACGATACGAATACGTTCGTTTCCATTTGGATAATGTCATTGAGCAACCTGCTAACAATCAAAGCCAGAAAAAGACAGGTTACAGATTCACTATCAACGATAGGTCGACAATGTTCGATTTTTTTAATGGGTATTTCGAAGTAACTAAAGAGCTTCAAAAAAAGGCAAATGGTGCTGGATATGCTCAAGCGGATCGCATCACTATGATAAACGGATCTCACAGTCTAATCAGACATATGGTTATTAAATCGTCTGGTAAAATAGTATACGAGAGTGATAATTTACATAGAATTACGAATGTTAAAAATTTACTCGAATACAGTGATGATTTTAGTAGATCTGTTGGGAAGAATTCGTTCTGGTATCTTGATACTGATGAAACTACAGCAAATACAAACACAGGTTTCGAGGCACGTCGTATTTTAACCCAAGCAGCAGCCAACGACGGTAGTGGGGGAGCTAAATCGATTAACGAGATGATACCGTTGAACCGATACAGTTTTTTCCAAGAATTAGAAAGAAAAATGTTACCCCCGATGCAGCTCACAATTGAACTTACACTTAACGAAGACAGTGAAATGATTCACATGGCAAATGGCACAGGCGCTGGTCGTGTTGTAGTAAAGAGATTGTATCTTTGGCTCCCAAGATTAATCCCAAAAGACAGCATGTATAGTAATTTCGTTTCAGAGTTTCTTAAGCCAACAACCTGGACATATATGCGAGATCTCTACAATCAGTCAGCAAATACCAGAGCTATTCAGAATATGTTTCAAATCAGTCCAGCTATCGATGACGTTAAACATGTTTTTATATATCTCCAGAGGACAGACGCACCAAATACTGATGAAGCAGAGAGGAGTCCGTATTTGTTTGACACTTTCAAGTTGAATGCCGCTGACGCTAATAGCTCTCTCTCAAGCTGTAGGCTTGAATACGGAAACAATACATTTTACCCAGAGCTCGAATATGATGCAGATTCAAAAATCAGGATATTCAATGATCTCATGTCATATGCATTTCGTAAGAACGATTACAATTCAGGAACACAGCTTAATGTATCCAATTTCACTAGTTTGTATGGATTATTGTATTTCGATTTGTCATATCAGAAAGAGGTAGTGACGAGAGATCCTAAACAGTTGATTCTCCATTATCGTCTCAATGTAGCCCCGACAGCAAACGTCCGAGCTCATAGCATCGTATTTTACGAGAGTGAGGTTGTAGTAAAGACAGTTGGAAACGAATTGATGATAGTTTAAATAAATAAGCTTTACATCGATGAAAATTTAAATGAATATGTTTTTTAAAAGAGAATTTATCTAACATATATTATATGACACAACTATACGAAATTAAAGTTAGTTTATCACCAAACCAGAAAAAGAATCTTAGTAACGCGTATCATAAAAGAGAAACAATAGTTCTAAGGCTCACGAAGGACTCTCTATCTGGGAATGATACTCTGTATGTACCTCAGAATATAGTTAAGCGATTGGAAAAAAATAGAAAATTGAAAAAGGGAATGGACATTAAACTTTCTAAAACAAACATTCGAAAGCAATTAGGTGGATCTCTTCTGTCTACAGTTCTGGCGCTTGGAAGAACTTTTGTTCCAACGATTGCTAAGACTCTTGGATTGTCGGCTTTAGCTGGAGCAGCTAGTGAAGGAGCATCTCAGATTGTTAAGAAGATATCTGGAAAAGGTGTTCAAACTGGTGGGTTTCTCATACCACAAAATAAAATCGATCAGTTGATAGCATATAAACATCTTTTGACAACCAAACAAAAGAAGGATATATTAAATGCTCTACAAACAGGCTCTGGTGTTCATATAAAACCGACTAAAGTACAAACAGGTGGTTTCTTAGGTACTCTTCTTGCATCAATTGGAGTCCCTTTAGCTATTGAGGCAATAAAGAAGATGACTGGTAAAGGTGCCCCTCAGATGGGACAGCCTAAACAAAGACCACCCAGATCTATACCAAATCCAACTACTGTTAACAATCAAGATGGTGGTTTGTTAGTCCCAATGTATAGAACTCCACCTTTTTATGGAAATTGGCCTGATCAAACATTAGGTATGGGGACTAAAAAAAAAGCTCCCAAAAAAAAAGCTCAGAAAAAGGGCAACGGTCTACTATTGGGCAAGAACTCACCATTCAAAAACGTCCCTCTTCTAAACATTCTATTGTAAAACCGAAATTCCATAAGAATGTCCCATTAAGCAATTATGATTTAATAAAATGGTGTAAATATCTGAATATCCCAATCAAAGATGTTCTGTCTCGAGATGAAAATGTTCCTCACAATCATAAACAGGCTCTATTCATTTACAATCTTGAACCGAGTTATATGTCAGGGAGCCATTGGGTTGCTACATATGTAAAGGATGACGTCATTAATTACTTTGATAGCTTTGGTTTGCCTCCCTTCCAAGAAATTGTCAATCATGCGAGAAAAAAGAATTTAACATTGCTTCATCAGAACAATCAAATACAAAATTTACTGACGACAACATGCGGTTACTTCTGTTTGTACTTTTTGAATGAGATGAATAAGGGTAAATCATATTTTGATCTGCTTCAGGTATTTGATATATATGATACAATGAAGAATGAGAGATTTCTAGAACGGTATTTCAAAAATATCTAATCATATTATATATGAAATCTTATTGCGTGAAACAAAAGAAGGTCACAGAATGTGTACCTGGGAGTGAAAGATATGAAAAGGCTAAGAATGGGAGGCTTATGCTTAAATGCAAATGCTCTGAATGCGGAATCACTAAGACGAAATTCGTCAAACAGGCGGGAAACGGGTTAGCCCGTCGAAAGGGGCGGGCATACTAGATACAGTAGCATCAACTGGTACTGATTTATTGATTCACCACGGTATTCCTTGGCTCGGAAAGAAAGCAGTTGAAATGGGAAGATATTATGGATCAGAAGCCTTGAGAAACCCAAAACTGCAGAAAAAGGCTATCGATTATGCTCTGGATAAGTTGAATCCAATGATTCAAAATGTCGGAAGTCGAGCTCTTGATCAATTATCAACCAAAATCAGACCAAATAGAAAGCATAAAACCGACAGAAAGGATTTGGATGGTGCTGGTGTTGATATACATAAACTAATTGGGAAAATACCAAAACCAAAAGCTGGATGGACTCCTGGAAATTATAAATACATGGGACCATACAATCCTCTCGATAAACAGTTAGAGTATGATAGGAACACTGGAGAGGTCACCAAGTGGCACGTACAACCTTACAATAAAGTGGATGAAATAGCAGCTCATCATGATATTTGTTATGATATAGGGAAAAACAAAGGTGAATGTGACAAGAAAATGGTTAAGTCATTGGATGAAATACCTTATGGACAGATGCCAAAATGGGGACAAACAACACGATTTCTAATCAACACGAAGCAGAAACTAGGTCTCGGTGTAAAACAAAGGAAGACAAAAAACGGGAAAGGCCGTCGAGTGAAGAAAACTGGCAAGAAAAATTAGCTGATGAGCTTCATAAACCGATAAAGCGAAACTTCACTCGACGGCGTGTTATTGTAAACCACATTGACGAGATATGGTGCTCTGATATTGTTGAGATGCAAAAGTTCAGTCGATGGAACGCTGGCTACAGATATCTTCTTATGGTTTTAGATGTATTCTCTAAATACGGTTGGATCGTCCCATTAAAAGATAAAAAGGGTGAAACCGTTATGAATGCTTTTAAAACAATCCTTAAAGAAGGTAGAAAACCTGAATATTTATGGACAGACAAAGGCAAAGAGTATTACAACAAACATGTTAAGGAACTACTTGATAAGAATAAAATAACCTTGTACTCAACTGAGAATGAAGAGAAAAGTAGCGTATGTGAGCGATGGAACAGAACAATTAAAACCAAGATGTGGAAGCAGTTTACTGTTCAAGGTAATACACAGTATTTAGACATGCTACCCAAATTAGTGAAACAGTATAACAACACTAAACATAGCTCTATCAAAATGACGCCGACAGAAGCCAGTAAAAAGAAGAATGAAGGAACTGTTTACTTTAATCTATATGGTGATATGAAGCCATTATCAGCTAAACCAAAATTTAAAGTTGGTGATAATGTTAGAATAAGTAAGTATAAACGAAATGTGTTTGATAAGGGCTATACACCAAATTGGTCTGAGGAAGTTTTCACAGTTGATGAAATCCAATACACCAATCCAATCACATACAAACTAAAGGATCTCAGAGATGAAGACATTCAAGGGAGTTTTTATGAACCTGAATTACTGAAAGCTGAACAAAAGGTATTCAGAATTGATAAAGTCATTAGGAAAGATTATAAAAAGAAGCAAGCTTTGGTGAAGTGGAAGGGGTATAGTGATGAATTCAACAGTTGGATACCGTTCAAGGACTTAAAGGATATATAAAATGATTTAAAGAGAAATATCTAATATATATTATATCAATCGATACAGTATATGCTGTCTTTTGCTTTTGGTAGCCAAAAATATCATTGTTTCTGGCTATCATCTGTTGTGGTGAATGACACTTAAGGAACATATACAAACACTTATAAAGAGATATTATTATATATAATTACAAGATATGGAAATTTTTACTTATGAAGGAAAAAAACTGAATATTATCAAAAAGGATGACGACATATGGTTCCGTGGTAAAACAGTTGCTGACATTTTGGGATATTTGAATTCACGAAAAGCGATTAATGATCATGTTGATTCCAAAGATAAATGTAAACTAAATGAGCTCAAATCAGGGGGTTCCAATTCGTTACCTTTGACTGAGGTTGGTGAAAATGACCAAAAATCCAAGAGTAACGATTCGTTACCTTTGACTGGGAACCTCAAAAACACGATTTATATAAATGAATCTGGATTGTACAGCCTCATATTGGGATCAAAAATGAATAAAGCTAAAGATTTCAAACGATGGGTTACTAAGGAAGTTTTACCATCAATCAGAAAAACAGGACGGTATGAATTCAGCAACAAACCATACAAAATGCCTGCATTCAGCATCAAAACAGAATATGACCTACATGAAAAGGTAGTCAACTTTATAAGAAACAATTATCCTAAAGCAATTCTAACCGCATCATTGGGTGAAAACCAAATTAATGGTAACATGAGAATAAAATCATACAACATGGGTTATCAAAAGGGATCTCCTGATCTGATCATACAGAATTTACATTTGAATTACTCAGGTTTTGCAATTGAATTTAAAACACCAACTGGTTATGGAAAGCTTTCAGAAGAACAAAAGATGATGCTGCAAGAGTATGAAAACAACAATTACAAAATATTAGTGAGCAACGATTATGACGAAATCATAAAAGAAATCATACTTTATTTCCAGGGTGTGAGAATAAAATGCAAAAAATGTTCCAGAAAATTCAAGTCATCGGAAACATTGAGCAATCATGCAAAGTTCATACATGAACACCAATAAATAAAATCAACTATAGTTCAAAGGATCCATATGTGGATCATTTGAATTCTTGACTACTTAAAGACACAACCAAAAGAGGCTTAAAAAAAATATTATTATATAGTATGAAGATAATGAATAAGAAAGATCTTAAGAAACTCAGTAAAAGTCAATTGATAGAAATGCTCCTGAAGCAATCTATTATGAAACCTATTCCAACACCAAGAACCAAAAAACCAATGGATAAACCTATTCCAGCACCTCGCAAGAGTGTTAAAAAAATGGTAAAAGAGTATGAAGACAACATCATTCTTACGCCTCTAGAATTCAGGGATGATTACAAACCTATTCCAGCACCTAGAACTAAGAAACTATTGGATAAACCAGTTCCAACACCTAGAACCAAAATAGAACAAACAAACAAAGCCTTAGAAGGTTATACCAAGTCTTATGAAATCAACATCAAGGACAATAAAGACCCCGTAGCTCAAATGCAAAACACTAGATTGGCTCTTGATTATAGTATAGCAAATTTGTTGAATGAGATGAAAGGCTTGAAATACGTTGAAACACTAAAAGTCACTTTCGAAAAGATGTCAGGTGATGAAATGGTTAATAAAACGGCATATTTCAATAGCACACCTCAGACAATAATCAACCAAACGGAAATCACTGATTCATCACAATTATCAAAACAGCAGATAACGAACAAGATAGCTCAATGGATATCGGAAGGATCGGGCTGGACAATCCAATCTGTTGACGGACATTATCTGAACGTTGTTATATACAAGCCCATGGAAGGGTCATCATATATTAAACTACCTTATGAATTGCAAAACAGTTCCAAAGGCTTAATAAACATGAAAAATGATGATCTCGAATGCTTCAGATGGTGTCATATAAGACATTTGAATCCACAAGATAAAGACCCACAAAGAATCAAAAAGAGAGACATGCCATACATTGAAAAGTTAAATTATGAAGGCATTGAATTTCCAGTAACTATTAAACAGATCAACAGAATTGAGAAGCAAAACAGCATCAATATAAATGTATTCGGGTATGAATACAAACAAACGTATCCGATCTATGTTTCCAAAGAAAAGTATGAAGATCACATGGAACTACTGCTAATAACAGATGATGAAGACGAGCATTATGTTCTCATAAAGGATTTCAACAAGTTCATGTACAATAAAACAAAACACAAAGAAAAAAAACATTTTTGTATGCACTGTCTGCAATGTTTCAGTTCCGAAAGGGTATTAAATGATCACAAAGTTATTTGCATTCAAGTAAATGGTGAGCAAGCAATAAAAATGCCTGAAAAAGGAGACAACATACTGAAATTCAATAATTTCCACAAGCAGCAACCTGTGCCATTTGTTATCTACGCTGATTTTGAGGCTATAACTGAAAAGGTGCAAGGATGCCAACCTGACCCCAGCAAATTAAACAACAAATCATATACTGAAGCCTACCAAAGACACAAAGACTGTGGATATGGGTATAAGGTCATTTGTTGTTATGATGATAAGTACACAAAGCCGCTACAAATATATAGAGGTGAAAATGCTGTACACAATTTCATGGAAAGCATGCTGAAAGAAGTAAAATACTGTAAAAAAGTTATGAAAACATTTTTTAACAAACCATTAAAAATGACAAAAGATGATGAAACAAATTTCAAAAAAGCAACATCATGCCACATCTGCGATAAACAATATACAGAGAAAGACGTCCGAGTCAGAGATCATTGTCATATTACTGGTGAATACAGAGGTTCAGCACATCAAGACTGTAATCTGAAACTAAAAATTGAACCAGATAATATTAAAATTCCAGTGATCTTCCACAATTTAAGAGGATATGACAGCCATTTTATAATGCAAGAGATTGGAGCTATTGTTGAGGAAAACAAATACATGGATAAAAATGGAAAAGAGACACGGATGAATATCAATGCTATTCCCAACAACATGGAAAAATACATGGCATTCATGCTTGGTAATCATCTGACATTCATTGACAGTTTCCAGTTCATGAGCTCAAGTTTGGATAAATTAGTCAACAACTTACCAACGAAAGCCTTAAAATACACAAGCAAGCAATTCAAAGGCAGTAAATTCAATCTTATGACACGAAAAGGAGTTTATCCATACGATTTCATGGACAGTTTTGATAAATTTAATAAAACGGAATTGCCAACGAAAGAAGAATTTTACAGCATATTGTATGATGAACACATAACAAATGATGACTACAAACATGCCCAAAAAGTATGGACTACTTTCAAATTAGAAACGATGGGTGATTACCATAATCTATATCTCAAGTCGGACATCCTACTGTTAGCCGACGTGTTTGAAAACTTCCGCAAGACCTGTCTTCAGTATTACAAGCTGGACCCATGTCATTATTTCACATCTCCTGGTTTGTCATGGGATGCTATGTTAAAAATGACTGATATCAAACTGGAGCTAATGACTGACATAGACCTGTTTCAGTTCATCGAAAAAGGAATGAGAGGTGGTGTATCATATATAGCAAACCGATATGGGAAAGCAAACAATAAGTACATGAAAGAATACGACGAGATGGCGCCCTCAAAGTATATCATGTACCTGGATGCTAATAATTTATACGGTTGGGCTATGTCACAGCATCTACCTACTGGCGGTTTCAAATGGTTGACAGAAAAGCAGATTAATAAAATCGATTTGACTCAGTATAATGAAAACAGTAATAAAGGGTTGATACTTGAAGTCGATCTTGAATATCCCAAGGAACTGCATGACCTTCATAACGACTATCCTCTAGGACCAGAAAAGGTTAAAGTAACTGATAGCATGTTGTCTGGATACTGCAAGAAAATACAAAACAAGTTCAAAATATCAACAGGGCTTGTACATAAGCTGATCCCTACTTTATGCGATAAACAAAAATATGTTCTGCATTATAGAAATCTACAGTTGTACCTTGATCTCGGTTTGAAACTGAAGAAAGTCCATAGAATTCTAGAGTTCGACCAGTCTCCATGGCTAAAGCAATACATCGATTTCAATACACAAAAACGTACCCAAGCGAAAAATGCATTCGAAAAAGACTTCTTCAAATTGATGAACAATTCAGTATTTGGCAAAACGATGGAGAATATCAGAAAGAGGGTTGATGTTAGGCTTATCACTGATGTACAGAAATTGAAGAAAATGGCATCTAGACCAACTTACGTCAGCTGCAAGATATTCTCGAATAGTCTGGTAGCAATACACAAGATCAAGCAAACGCTGACTCTAAACAGACCGGCATATGTAGGCATGTGTATTCTCGACCTAAGTAAAACTATGATGTATGATTTCCATTATAACTACATCAAGGAAAAGTACGGGGACAAAGCCAGGTTGCTATTCACTGATACAGACAGTCTGACATACGAAATTGAGGCTGAAGATGTGTACCGTGACTTTTGGAATGACAAAGACAGATTTGACAACAGTGATTATCCAGAAAACTGTCAGTATTTCGACAAAACAAACAAAAAGGTAATCGGCAAATTCAAAGATGAAGCAGCTGGTGTGCCAATCACAGAATTCGTCGGTTTGCGATCAAAAATGTACAGTTACATAAAAGACAACCAGAAAGTAGGGAAAACAGCCAAGGGAATCAAGAAGAACATAATAAAGAACAATATCAAACATGAAGATTATAAAAATGTATTAATTAATAACAAACAAATACATCATACCATGAAGACAATCAGAAGTATTAACCATCAACTAGGTAGTTACGAGCTCAATAAAGTGTCACTCAGCTGTTTCGACGATAAACGATATATAGCAAACGATGGAATCAACAGTTTCTCTTACGGACATTATGCAATCTGAAGATGTGACGTCACGCCACAGCTGTGTTGGCCTCCATACAAGTTCTGCTTTTCTGTTCACTACAAACTTTACTGACAAACTTTACTGACAAACTTTACTGACAAACTTTACTGACAAACTTTACTGACAAACTTTACTGACAAACTTTACTCCAAATACAAGTTCATCTGATATTACATGACAATCTGATGACTCATCGGGAAAGTCCCATTTCATCCGATGGCAAACTGCGCTCCTACTCCCAACTATGAGATAATGCCAAATATATTTTCCATGAGATAATACCAAATAGATTTCCCATGAGATAATACCAAATAGATTTTCCATGAGATAATGCCATATAGATTTTTCCATGAGATAATACCAAATAGATTTCCCATGAAATTGTGCCAACATATGGTAAAGTAGTTATAGTTGGGGAGTTCAGAGCGGATTTTTGAAAAAATGCGCTCGTACCCCCAACTATATAACTACTCACATATCGTGCATTCTTTGTAGTTTTCAACAAAAGGAATTTTTATTCTGATGGCCCCAAATGATTTGAATGCATTTTTGACCTTTGCTTATGCAGCTAAGACTGCAAATTAACTTTTTTGACCTAATTCTTGCCCAAAAAAGTGTCGACCCACTAAGTATCGCCAAATCCTGTAAGCATAGCGCCAAAATGATTTTTGCTATACAATGGAATTTCCACCTTAAATACAAAATCGGAGACTTTCTACGCAATAAAGATTGTTTTCTGATGCCCGAGAGGGATTTGCATTATTTTTGGGCCTCTGCACAGCATTGGGCAGCTTGTTTTAGCCTCTGTGGCTGCTATACAAAGTAGGGTATTTTCCCTAAGCAGTACACATATCGTGCATTCTTTGTAGTTTTCAACAAAAGGAATTTTTATTCTGATGGCCCCAAATGATTTGAATGCATTTTTGACCTTTGCGTATGCAGCTAAGACTGCGAATTAACTTTTTAGACCTAATTCTTGCCAAAAAATGTGTCGACCTACTAAGTATCGCCAAATCCTATAAGTGTAGCGTCAAAATGATTTTTGCTATACGATGAAATTTCTACGTTACCCACGAAATCACAGACTTTCTAGGCAATAAAGATTGTTTTCTAATCTCCAAGAGGGATATGCATTATTTTTGGGCCTCCGCGCAGCATTGCGCAGCATGGTTTAGCCTCTGTGGATGCTAGACAAAATAGGGTATGTTTCCTAGGGATCGCACATATCGTGCATCCTTTCTAGTTTAAAACAAAAGGAATTTTTATTCTGATGGCCCCAAAGGATTTGAATGCATTTTTACCTTTGTGTATGCGGCTGAGACTGCGATTAACTTTTTAGATATAATGGTTGCCCAAAAAAGTGGCGACCAACTAAGTGTCGCCAAATAATATAAGCATAGCGCCAAAATGATTTTTGCAATACAATGAAATTTCCACCTTACCGACAAAATCGCACACTTTCTGCGCAATGGAGATTGTTTTCTGATTCCCAAGAGGAATTTGCACTATCTTTGGGCCTCTGCGCAGAATTTTTAGCCTCTGTTGCTGCTTGACAAAATAGGGTATTTTCCCTAAGGATCGCACATATCGTGCATTCTTTGTAGTTTTCAACAAAAAGAAATTTTTATTCTGATGGCCCCACAGAATTTGAATGCATTTTTGACCTTTGTGTATGCAGCTGACACTGCAAATTAACTTTTTAGACCTAATTGTTGCCCAAAAAAGTGTCGATTAACTAAGTATCACCAAATCCTATAAGCATAGTGCCAAAATGATTTTTGCTATACAATGAAATTTCCACCTTACTGACAAAATCGCAGACTTTCTACACAATAAAGATTGTTTTCTGATCCCCAAGAGGGATTTGCATTAATTTTTGCCTCTGAGCAGCATTGCACAGCATGTTCTAGCCTCTGTGGCTGCTAGACAAAATAGGGTATTTTCCCTAAGGATCGCACAAATCGTGCATTCTTTGTAGTTTTCAATAAAAGGAAGTTTAATTCTGATAGCCCTAAAGGATTTGAATGCATTTTCGACATTTCGGTATGCAGTTGAGATAGCGAATTAACTTTTTAGATCTAATTCCTGCCCAAAAAAGTGTCGACCAACTAAGTATTGCCAAATCCGATAAGCATTGTGCCCAAGTGATTTTTGCTATACAATGAAATTTTCACCTTACCGACAAAATCGCAGACTTTCTACGCAATAAAGATAGTTTAATGATCCCCAAGAGTGATTTGCTTTATTTTTGGGCCTCTGCGCAGTATTGCGCAGCTTGTTTTAGCCTCTGTGGATGCTAGACAAAATAGGGTATTTCCCTAAGGATCCCACATATCGTGCATTTTTTCCGGTTTTCAACAAAAGGAATTTTTACTCTGATGGTCTCAAAAGATCTGAATGCATTTTTCACTTTTGTGTATGCAGCTGACACTGTTTAACTGTTTAGACCTAATTCTGTTTAGACCTAATT
Organism: Siderastrea siderea; assembly: GCA_964030785.1. Lineage (NCBI taxonomy): Eukaryota > Metazoa > Cnidaria > Anthozoa > Scleractinia > Rhizangiidae > Siderastrea > Siderastrea siderea. The sequence continues at coordinate 868,848 of OZ034979.1, read as the reverse complement.
CTTACCCAAAGTAGTGTCGACCAACTACGTATTGCCAAATCCTATAAGCATAGTGCCAAAATGATTTTTGCTGTACAATGAAATTTCCACCTTACCGACAAAATTGCAGACCGTCTAAGCAATAAAGATTGTTTTCTGATCTCCGAGTGGGATTTGCATTATTTGTCGGCCTCTATGTAGCATTGCGCAGCATGTCTTAGCCTTTATGGTGCTAGACAAAATATTGTATTGTCCCCAAGGATCGCACATATCGTGCATTCTTCGTAGTTTTCAACAAAAAGAATTTATCGTTCTGATGGCCCCAAAGGATTTGAATGCAGTTTTGACCTTTGTGTGTGTAGATGAGACTGTGAATTATATTTTAGACCTAATTCTTGCCCAAAAAAGTGTCAACCAACTAAGTATCGCCAAATCCTATAAGTGTAGCGCGAAAATGATTTTTGCTATACAATGAAATTTCCACCTTACCGACAAAATCGCAGACTTTCTACTCAATAAAGTTTGTTTTCTGATCATTATTTTTGGGCCTCTGCACAGCATTGCACAGTATGTTTTAGCCTCTGTGGCTGCTAGACAAAATAGGGTATTTTCCCTAAGGATCGCACATATCGTGCATTCTTCGTAGTTTTCAACAAAAGGAAATTTTACTCTGATGGTCCCAAAGCATTTTAATGCATTTTTTACCTTTGTGTATGCAGCTGAGACTGCGAATTAACTTTTTAGACCTAATTCTTGCAAAAAAGTGTCGACCAACTAAGCATCGAAAAATCCTATAAGCATATTGCCAAAATGATTTTTGCTATACAATGAAATTTCCACCTTACCGACAAAGTCGCAGACTTTCTACGCAATAAATATTGCTTTGTGATCCCCAAGAGGGGTTTGCATTTTTGGGGGCCTCTGCACAGCATTACGCAGCATGTTTTAGCCTCTGCGGCTGCTAGACAAAATATGGTATTTTCCCTAAGGATCGGACATATCGTGCATTCTTTGTAGTTTGCAACAAAAAGAAATTTTATTGTGATGGCCTCAAAGCATTTGAAGGCATTTTTCACCTTTGTGTATGCAGCTGAGACTGCGAATTAACTTTTTAGACCTAATTCTTGCCCAAGAAAGTGTCGACCAACTAAGTTTCGCCAAATCCTATAAGCATAGCGACAAAGTGATTTTTGCTATACAATTCAATTTTTACCTTACCGACAAAATCGCAGAATTTCTGCGCAATAAAGATTGTTTCTGATCCCCAAGAGGGATTTGCATTATTTGTGGGCCTCTCTGCAGCATTGCGCAGCATGGTTTAGCCTGTGCGACTGCTAGACAAAATAGGGTATTTTCCCTAAGAATCGCACATATCGTGCATTTTTTGTAGTTTTCAACAAAATAAATTTTTATTGTGAAGGGCCGAAAGGATATGAATGCATTTTTGACCTTTTTGTATGCAGCTGGGACTGCGAACTAACTTTTTAGACCTAATTCTTTCCCAAAAAGTGTCGACCAGCTAAATTTCGCCAAATCCTATAAGCATAGCGCCAAAATGATTTTTGCTATGCAATGAAATTTCCACCTTACCGACAAAATCGCAGACTTTCTACACATTAAAGATTGTTTTCTGATCTCCGAGAGGGATTTGCATTATTTTTGGGCCTGTGGGCAGCATTGCGCAGCATGTTTTAGCCTCTGTGGCTGCTAAACAAAGTTGGGTGTTTTCCCTAAGGATCGCACATATCGTGCGTTTTTTCTGCTTTTCAACAAAAGGAATTTTTACTCTGATGGCCTTAAAGGATCTGAAAGCATTTTTGACCTTTGTGTATGCAGCTGACACTTCGAATTAACTGTTTGGATCTAATTCTTACCCAAAGTAGTGTCGACCAACTACGTATCGCCAAATCCTATAAGCATAGCGCCAAAATGATTTTTGCTGTACAATGAAATTTCCACCTTACCGACAAAATCCCAGACTTTCTGCACAATAAAGATTGTTTTCTGATCTCCGAGAGGGATTTGCATTATTTTTGGGCCTCTATGTTGCATTGTGCAGCATGTTTTAGCCTCTGTGACTGCTAGACAAGATAGGGTATTTTCCCTAAGGATCGCACATATCGTGCATTCTTTGTAGTTTTCAACAAAAGGAATTTTTATTTTGATGTTCTCAAAGGATTTGAATGCATTTTTGACCATTGTACATGCAGCTGAGACCGCCAATTACCTTTTTGAGCCTAATTCTAGCCCACAATAATTGTCGACAAACTAAGTGTCGCCAAATCCTATGACAATATTGCCAAAATGTGTTTTTTTATACAATGAAATTTCCACCTTACCGACAAAATTGCAGAGTTTCTACGCAAGAAATTTTTTTTGTCTGATAGTCTTGTGGGATTTGCATTATTTTCGGTACTTTACGCAGCATTGCGCAGCATGTTTTAGCGTCTGTGCCTGCTAGACTAAATGGGGTATTTTTCCTAAGGATCGCAGATATTGCGCATTCTTTGTTGTTTTCAACAAAAGGAATTTTTTTCCAATGGTCCCAAAGAATTTCAGTGGATTTTTGAGCGTTGTGCATGCAGCTGAGACCGCCAATTAACTTTGTGGGCCTAATTCTAGCCCACCAAAAGTGTCCACAAACTACGTATCGCCAAATCCTAGAATAGCGCCAACGTGATTTTTTTTTGTTCAATAAAATTTCCACCTTACCAACAGAAACAAAGACTTTCTACGGTTTAAAAAAAGGGAAAAAACTTTTTCTGATACCCCGAGGGATTTGCATTATTCTTGGGCCTCTGCGCAGCATTGCGCAGCATGTTTTAGCGTCTCTGCTTGCTAGACGAAATGGGGTATTTTCGCCAAAGATCGCACATATCGCCCATTCTTTGTAGTTTTCAACAAAAAGAATTTTTTCTGATAGTCCCAAAGGAAATAAATGCATTTTTGACCTTTGTGCATGCAGCTGAGACCGCCAATTAACGTCTTGGGCCTAATTCTAGCCCACAACAAGTGTCGACAAAGTAGTTATCGCCAAATTCTATAAGAATAACGCAAAGATGATTTGTTTTGTACAATAAAATTTCCACCTTATCGACAAACTCGCAGACTTTTTTCGCAATAACCACTTTTTCTGATAGCTCCAAGGGATTTGCATTATTTTCGGGCCTCTGCGCAGCATTCCGCAGCATGTTTTAGTTTCTTTGACTGCTAGACAAAATGGGGTATTTTCCCTAAGAATCCCACATATCGCGCATTCTTTGTAGTTTTCAACAAAAGGTATTTTTCCTGATGGTCCCAAAGGATTTGAATGCATTTTTGACCTTTGTGCATGCAGCTGAGACCGCCTATTAACGTTTGGGGCGTAATTCTAGCGCACAATTAGAACATGGTCACACCCACTCAGCCAATCAGTGTCCAGCATTTCGATGCTCTATATTCCATAAACTGTCTTAAATTATGTAGAGTGGCGGGGGCTTTGAAACACAGGGAAATTGCGGGGTAAAATTACAGAGAATTTCTGCATTCATTAGTGGTTCTATATAGAGCATACTAATGAGGCATTGTTTTCCTTTGTTTGGAAGCCTCATTAGTATGCTCTATATAGAGCATACTAATGACTAAGTGGAAACTACTAATGAATGCACAAATTCTCTGTGAATATTTATAACTAAATCGATAAAATCAACAGCTTCAACGGCTAGAAACACTCATTATTTTTTTGCGTTTTAACATAAAAATGTAATCGTACGGTATAATAGCATAGCAAAAAGCAAATCGAAAGAAAAACCATTATTTCACATGAAATGCGAACTGTTCAGACCTTAATTGAAACAGAAGGACAGACTTGTTTCTCCGTGTTTGCCAGACTACGAGTGTTGTACTTGAACTTGACTTAATTTGGCCTCTTGGAGTTTCCTGTGGGTTCCCCACTTGCTGGTGTCGGTGGTTGTAGCGTCTCGAAGACTGCTTTCACCAGTGTAAATCTAGAAAATCTTTAGCGGCGATCACTGCCTCGAGTTCCAAATTTCCGTGTATTGGCTCATGGCTGTTTACACACCAACTGCAATAAACCGCGCGGTGAATTAAGCACTCTAGAACATTGCACCTCAAAGGCATGCGTACAATAGCGACAATATCGTAAACAAAATAGCAACGTGATTTCAAGGTGAGAACTAAAAAATTAAAATGCAAAAATACAATCTGCACGGAAAAACGAAATTCTTCATGGGTGTGACCATGTTCTAAGACAGCTAGACAATGAACGCTCGTGTCCTATGGGATATAGCGTCCCTCGCAAGATAGAGTGCCACTCGGCTTGCTCCTCGTGGCATTCTATCTTTGCTCGGGACACTATATTCCATAGAACACTCGCGTTCATTATCTAACCCTTACTTAGAACATGGTCACACCCACTCAGCCAATCAGTGTCCAGCATTTCGATGCTCTATATTCCATAAACTGTCTTAAATTGCGTAAAGTGGCGGGGGCTTTGAAGCACAGGGAAATTGCAGGGTGAAATTACAGAGAATTTCTGCATTCATTAGTGGTTCTATATAGAGCATACTAATGAGGCATTGTTTTCCTTTGTTTGGAAGCCTCATTAGTATGCGCTATATAGAGCATACTAATGACCAAGTGGAAACTACTAATGAATGCACAAATTCTCTGTGAATATTTATAACTAAATCGATAAAAACAACAGCTTCAACGGCGATGTCAAAAAAAATGCAATCTTGTCATAGCAAAGCAAAAAGCAAATCGAAAGAAAAACCATTACTTTACGGCTTTACATGAAATAAGAAATGTTCAGACCTTAATTGAAATAGAAGGACAGACTTGTTTCTCGGCGTTTGCCGGACTACGAGAACTTGTCTTTGGTCTCTCCGCTTTCCCTGCGGGTTCCCCACTTTCAGGTGCCGGTGGTTGAAGTGCGTTGAAGGCTGCTTTCACCAGTGTAAATCTAGTAAATCTTGTGGGGCAATCACTGCCTCGAGTTCCTCAATTTCCGTGTATTGGCTCATGGCTGTTTACGCATCAACTGCGATAAACCGCTCGGTGAAGCACTCTCAGCAAAACATTGCAGCTCAGAGGCGTGTGTACAATAGCGAAAATATCGTAAACAAAATAGCAAACGTGATTTCAAAGTGAGAACTAAAAAATTGAAATTCAAAAATACAATCTGCACGCAAAAACGAAATTCTTCGTGGGTGTGACCATGTTCTAAGACGGCCTGCGGCCTCGTGCCATTCTATCTTTGCTCCGGACACTATATCCCATAGAACACTCGCGTTCATTGTCTAACCCTTACAAAGTGTCGACAAACTACGTATCGCCAAATCCCATAAGAATAGCGCCAACATGATTTTATTTATACAATGAAATTTCCACCTTACAGACAAAAACGAAGACTTTCTACGCAATAAACATTTTTTCTGATAGCCCCGAAGGATTTGCATTATGTTTGCCCATACATGTTTCGTCATGTGACAAGCTGGAGAAGAACATTCATAAGACTCAACAGCAAGTTTACAATGGCCGGCGGGAAATTGCTTCTTGAAGTCTACTCGCACACAAACAGGTGATATCATAGATGACCGTATTTTGTAACACCTGTTACAGCTCAGTATGCTGAATGAGATGTCAATCTTTTTTATTTGGAAGTGGGGGTGCATGCCTGTCATCAATGGCCTTATTTCATAACACCTGAGTATCCTTGATGGAACTTCATGAAGAGGGGGGGGGGGGGTAGGGCTGTCACTGAGGACTGTAACCTATGATAACTGTTTAGGCTGAGTGTCCTTGATTGGACCTTGATCTTATAGGTGAACTTGGCCTCTTGTTGACCTCTAATTTAATTGCAAAGCATCAATTTTGTTACTGGTGTGAAGATCAAGGCAACAAATGACTCAAAAATTAATGACAGCACTTGGGGGAGGTGACGGTTACAAAAACATGAGACTGAAATGTCCTCTGGTTTCAGTTCCAGTCTTAGTCAGTCTGTCAGTCATGTGCAAGAAGTGCTAAGAACTTTGAAAATGTTCGACTCCCACTAGCTCCAACAATTCGTAATTAAGGTCACCTGTGTGTGTGCTACAAATACAGATCTTACAGTTTCTGTTTTACAACATTAACTTTGTTGATTTTTTATTGAGCTTTTTGAAGCAAATGACAGTAGAATGGTGAACTATTATTTCTACACTGTAGAACCAAACAACAAGTGACTTTTTAGATCAGAAAAACAAATAGATAAGTAACACAAGTGTAGGTTTGATACTGGTCCTGGAAAACATTTGAAGGTCATGGACAGCCCTGGGATTTTAAAACGCTTAAAGGATATGAACCATAAAATGTGTCAACATTTTTACAGATTTGTCGGCAATAAAATGTTGGAGATGATTTGAGTGGTGGATTTAGCATCCCATCCTTGTTTGATGCTCTTTCTTGCTATGAAATTACAGTTAACCTCCTTTAAGCAACAACTCAAAATGTCAAGCCAAAGTTGTGGCTTGCACGCATCTGTACAGGAAGTGGTCACTTGTGGGAGGTCAGACCAGAGGAAGTCAGTGATTTCTTAGCTCTACTAGCTTCAGGGGTTTTCTTTTAATAGTCCGTGCACAGACTGACACACAACCCAAAATGAGGTGTAATATATTTTCTATATTTTTTGTAAATTGACAGTTCATCTGTTTGACTTTGACAACTTAGTACAAGTATGTACAAGTATGTAGCAGTATGTACAGAGTCACTCTACATAATTTGCAACTGGTGAGAATTGTTTATGTGTTAAATGGTTGCTTACTGGAGGGAGGAGGTGGTCACCTATGGCAGGTTTAAACAGTAATTAATTTTTCTTGAGAACATATTTATTTGGTATTTTGGAAAAGTGGTCACTGACAGGAGATGGTTGCTTAGAAGAGCTGGTTTGGCCAGACAAGGAGGTTCAACATACACAATACCAGAACCGTTCAAAGTTACATATTGTACTTGGTTTGTGTCAGTTGATCTATTTGTTATAAAGTTGAGTAACATTTTGTTGCTTTTTTTGGTTTCCAGGAACTAAGTGCTGCAAACATGTTTCTTCATGTGACAGTCTGGAGAAGAACATTCATAACATTTAACAGCAGGTTTGCAATGGGGGCAAATTGTTTTTTGAAGTCTACTTCCATGCAAAAAGGTTTGCCATGTTTTGTAACACCTGTTACAGTTGAGCATGCTTGGTGAGACGTCAATCTTTTTTTTGGGGGGGGGGGGACAGTGCATGTCTGTCATCAATGGCCTTATTTCATAACACCTATGTTACAACTGAGTATGCTTAATGGAACTTCAATTTTTTTAGGGGGGATCATTAAGGACTGTAACTTGCGATAACTGGACCTTGGTCTTATGGGTGAACTTGGCCTCTTGTTGACTTCCAATTTAGTGCAAAGCATCAATTTTGTTACTGGTGTGAAGATCAAGGGAACAAGTGATTCAGAAATTAATGACAGCTCAAGGGGGAGGTGAAGGTTACAAAAACATGAAGAATGTCCTCTAGTTTCAGTTCCAGTCTTAGTCAGTCAGTCAGTCATGTACAAGAAGTGCTAAGAACTTTTAAAATGTTCAACTACCACTAACTGCAATAATTGTTATTTGAGGTCACCAATGTGTATGCGACAAATATTGATGTTACAGTTTCTGTTTCACAACATAAACTTTGTTGTTTTTTCATTGAGCTTTTTGAAGCAAATGACAGTGGAAATTGGCAAACCATTATTTTTTCCATACTGTAGAACCAAACAAACAAATAGTGATCCTTATGCCCCACCTTTTTAAATCCAGTTTTTTTCTATGTGGTAATGCAAACAAATAAAAATAAATCATGAATAGTATTTGCTACTTTATCTTTAGATCTTTCATCTTCATTTTTTTGAACACTGCTAATAGCCACCTAAATAACCCATGACTACTCCTCATCTGTCCTTACTATGCTGTTACTAACCCAGTGCTTGGTAGGAATTTAATGATTTTTTTCCGCCACATTTTTGCACTACAGATCAGATTTTAATTTTCTAACTTCTATGATTCCTGGCTTGCTAATTACATTGACATGGACTTTGCAAACTCTTTATAATTGGCAATAGGTTTATATTATGGCATAATTTCACATTCTATTTGGAACAAACAAGCAGTCCCGAGTAAATTCGCCAATGAAAGGCTATTAACAAGTGTGGTTGGTTTTTTCCAGTCTCTGGTAATACACCTGTATTTGTTTTCACAGGGTTCTAGTCCATTTTTTTTCTATCTTACAGTTTTATTTGGCTGATGGACCAGTGACTGTAGATAATGATGGTGAAAAATTCCAAGTGAATATTGATGCTGTGGACCTTCTAAGGTGTGAACAAATTTTGTTCTATTTTTGGTCTATTTTATCTTGGTGAAGATAAGTTTCTTCTGACTTCAGATGGAAGGAAACCTTGAATAACCTAATAGCTTCCCACATGTACTGTTAGAAACTAGTAAAGAGGTACCAAAAAACAAATATCAAGAAAGAATGAATCATAACACTCAAGGATTGCTCGTATCAAAATTTAGAACCGCCTTGTGCAAAGGGCAAAACAGCTTTTGAATGAAAATGTTGAACCATTGTTTATACAATATTTTTTAACCCCGCTGTCAGCATGGGGTTTAGTAATACCCATTTTCCGTTTTTGCGTTTCAAGGTTACTTGCTCCAGACCTCCAGTTTTTGCTCAGCTAAAAAAATAAACGTCACGTCTTTTGCTACACAGGCTATGCCGGGCTCATATCTTGAGCGAGTTTAATGTATTTTGCACCCTGAGGGGAGGGAGAACAGTTTAGGGGTTTTAATGCCCCTGGGACTTTGCTTGTTTTTATCATAAGATACAGTGTTGCATTGGCGAAAGCACATCAGATATTTAGTGGGAAAACGTGTTGTCAGTCTCTGTACTTGTTTAAGTGAGTACCAGTAACAAACCTTCTGTGGCGACCCTGTGATGGGCTAGGATGCCATCCAGGGTTGGGAAAGTAAAACCCCTTTTTTGCTTTTTGCTAGAATCCCATTGATGGGGAGTAGTAATACTCCAGGGTGGGGAAAGTAATAATACTGGTTGCTTTATGATGGGTATCTTGTGACAGACTAGCATCCCTTGAGGGGGGTGGGGGTGGGGGGATGCTGGTTATCCTGTGCTGGACAAGCATCCCATCCAAGGGGAAAAAGCAGTACTCCTTGTTGCGTTATGTTGGGTAAGGTAAACAACAGTAAACTGATCCTTACGGCGAGAAGATTGAGAAATTAAAATTGAGTCAGACATGAAATAAAATGATGTATTTGCCCATCCTTTGATGGACTAGCATTCCATCCAGGGGGGAATAGAAAGCTTCTAATCACTTTATACTGGTAATCCTAATCCGGTTTTGATTACATAATAATCTTTGATGGTGCAATGTTTGATTTTGCTATGTCAGTAAAAATGGAGCTCTATGTTGCAACATTTAATTCACCAGGAGAAAACAGAAAACAGGAATGGAATAATTTGAACTATTAATTTCGATATTAAGATAACCTGCGATCAGGCCGAATTTTAGCATCGCTCTCATATTCTCTTACGTTGGTCGCTCGCTAAAATAGGGCCTGATACAATCTCTCACAGGAGTTCGTGTCGGCGGCCAAATTTTGGCCGCGGGAATCTCGCAATCTGATTGGCCCTTTAACAATAGAGCTGTCAACGGAAGTAAATTGTCCACGAGACTTGCTCACAATTTCGATCACACCGTCATCGCCAAGGAACAACCAAGGAACAAGTCTGCCGAAGTAAAATGTGTTGCTCTAATAAATTCTTGTCGTTCTAGGAGAATTGTCACCATTTCTTTCTCTCCTGAGAATGGAGTTCGGTTTGACGCAAGCTGTCTCTCACCTGGAAGTATGAAGTATGAGTGAAGTATGTATTCCGTTTTATCGCATCGTGTCGCGGAATTTTCATTTGACGGCTTTCAGCTGGTATTGATAACATGAACAGAGTTGTGGTTGTTTCCGCGTTTTACGAAACAAAAGGAACAGCAGACGAACAAGTATCTTTCGCCAAGAATGATCAACAAGTCAACCGATAATTCGGTAAACTTAACGGCAAACTGATGTTTGGCGAGAACCGCAATCAAGTCGCAATACAATTTTCAGTTTATTCATTCATTGTTTAATACTTATGTCGTTTTATTGATCTCTGACATTGACATCAAAGGATCTGACTAGTTTTATAATAAATGTTCTTCGTTTTAAAATTCGCTGCTGTTTAGAGATAAAATTCGCTGCTAATCTCAATATTTATCACTTCTGGAACTAAATTAAATTACAAAATACTCCTTTGTTTATAAACGGTTTTATTTATATCTTCATCCTAAAGAATGAAACTGAAGGTATTTCTCTTAATTGCCCAAGGTTTTTTACGCAGAAAATCGGTGACAATTGCGAAGAGAATATTTCCGGATACCACCTGAAATGGGAAAGGATTCAAGCGTGCAGCATATTTTGGTACATGACAACCTCGTCGTGTTTTGAATTTTCATTCAGTTTCAGCTCAGACAGAGCAACCATGTACAATACCGGAACCTTCAAGTTAGCAATCGTGTAAATTTGAGTGCTTGTGTCTTGAAGATATATCGTAGCCTATGATTTTCTTATTTTGCCGACATTTGCGTGACTTTTTGCGAATTGCCTTTATGGGAAATTTGCATACCGAGGATCGTGCAAGCAGAAGAAATTTTGATTGGCTCTTTTGTTGAATGTCAATCAATCAAAAAAGTGGGCGGTAGACGTTCCGTAGAAGAATTGTATCAGGCTCTATTTTTCGTTTCGCCCGTCGCGCCTGAATAAATTTTCACCGAGGGAAACGAAAATAGAGCCTGATCGCATGTTAATATTAAGAAGAAATTACAGAAGGCATTTTAATATTCTACTTTGATGTGGCTTATGTTGCCGAGTAGTAATCGAAGATTATCCATTTGTTTTCTAGTGGTCAGCGTGTCCCAACCAATGCAAAGGAAGGTGGTGACGTAGGAGTGGTGTGCCAATTATCACTGAAGGCCAGGGTTGGCAAGTTAGAGACCGAGACAAAGAGGTTGAAACGATAAACAACAGCAGCTTGAAAAGAAGGAAGGTATTGTTGTTTGTTTGCTTGGAATTATTCTTTATAGCTGACAGTTCATGGCCTGTTTAGAGTATCTTTGAACGCTGTTAAAGTTGGGAGAGAGCGGGGATATCAGAGAGGTCTAACATCCTACCGGTATAATGTAAAGAAAACAGCATAGGATTGGCTTGAATTCAACTAAATTTTAAATTGTTTACTACAACGCCAAACGGCCGCCAACCTGAAGTGGGTGTCAAAACATTAATTGGATTAGTTTAGTCGTCTAAGGTAGGAGTAGCGTTCGAAGACAAATGTGTTTGGATAGGTGTTTGACCTGTCATCGCTAGCCTCAGACAAGCGCGACCCTTATGTCGCGCTTACTGACATACGAGCTTCGCAGGGCATAAGATCAAAAGAGCCGATGACCTGCCTTGGAGCGGGTCATATCGGGCAAAAGAGGTAAAAAACAATGGAGAGCTGTCAAAAAATATGTCGACGCCAGGTTTGAAGACACACAGATTCCCAGGTACCTGGGTTTCGCAATATAGAGACTAGACCGCACTTTCAGCTCACCATCATGGCGAACAGATATCCAAACGATCCTTTTAACCCTGAACGTGTGTTCTCACGAAAAGTTTCTATAGACGCCGCTGTTTCTGCCGGTGTTGTAGGGAATTTTATAAACTGTCCACTAGCATCAAAAAGCGCATTTACGACGTCTTGGACGGCTTCAATTACGGTGCTTTTGCCAACGTTAAATGTAGGGCCAATTGATACGTAAGAGTTTCCATGGCCGAGTCTATAAAGTCCAATAGCAAGCACTTTCTCTGGTGGTATACAGTCGTGCATTGCCGTATCTTGCCTCGTTAAATGAGGATTTAGGTGGTTCAAAATCACTTCAAAAGTTTCTTTTCTAACCCGAAGTTGCTCTTTGAAATAATCGTCAGGAATCAAGGGATCATTATAGTGGATTTCGAGCCATGAATTCATAGGTCGCGGCAGGCGCCAAAACCTTCGTCGATGCCTTCGTCTTCGCCGTCTGAGGATTCCCCTATGAAGCTCAATGGCAATCAACCTTCTGCGGCGGAGACCAAGAAGAGTATTGATAATAATCATCTGCTGCAAATTTAGGAGAATAAAATAGACCTGCATAAAAGTGGCGAGCAGGAGAAGCACTCTGAACATGATGTAAACAAAGTGTTGCACGTGAAACGAGTTTCCCGCCAGTACCCGCCAGTAAAACGATACCTAGTATTTTGCTATATGTCGTTCGTGCGCGACCGCAAGCCTGGCCATTCTGAGTGGATTATATTATGCCGGGATTTGTCGACGATCAGTTTTCTGTAGCGACATATGAACACATGTCTTCGAACGCGACCCCTACCTAATTAAGACAAAGGACAAGACGGGTAACAATAACAAGAGAGTCCAATGTCCAAGAACTTTTCTACTTTGATGAAGTATGAAGTTGTCTAAACGTCAGTCAATGTCATCACAAACAGTTCTTCTCAGGACTACACCCACCCGGAGATCATACTTCACTGACTTCTAATATGACTCCTGGGTTCAAACCATTTACAGAGTTTTCTAAACATGGACAAGATTCAATTATTATTCAATTTTATAATTGAGTAAAATCCGAAATCAGCTTACCATCTAAAGATAGGAGCTTGCTCCCAAAAGTAAAACACCAGCATCGACTTGACGTTAAGAAATCATTATTATACGACAAATGCAGTTGGTGTGATATCTTGTAGCAACAAGGTTGGCCAGCTAACGTGGGAAAATAAGTCCCTAAAAGTGCACAGGAAAAAGCTGATGGAGGAGGTACAGAAAATGAAGGCAGGCGAAGGAGATTCCAAACTTAAGAGGGACTCTGGTCGAAGACTTTCAAAAGGTAAGGGTTTTATCAGAATAACATAGGAAATCCTACTTTTTCAAACATTCTAACGTTCCTACGTGGAGAAAATTGATAACGTGAATTACCACGCAACGTAAGTTTGTTAGCTTTCATTCTAAGAAACAAGGGGGTAGTTTCTTAAGAAACTAGGTTGTGCTCCTTCGATGGGGAAGTGAAACACAAAACGTTGGATTTATCAACTGAGTTACATTAGCCACTGTAAAGAGATTGAAAGCTGACGTTTCTAGCGTTAGCCCTTCGTCAGAGCCGGCGAATCGTCGAAGGGCTCTGACAAAGAGCCGACCCTCGAAACGTCAGCTTTCAATAATAATTAAAATTAATTAAATTATTAATTAAATTAATTATTTCTTTACTGTGGCCAATGTAACTTAGTTGATAAATCCAACGTTTTGTGTTGAACTTTCCCAATGACGCAGGACTGCAGTTTCTTTAGAAACTAACCCCCTTGTCTGTTCTTTTGTGGTTCAATGGCTATCAAGGTATTTACAACTGTATGGTTGACGCAGTAAAAACGCAGTCGTCAGAGTTCATGTGTTATTGAAAGGCGTAATACAGGATGAGCTGATAGATATTTCGTATTATTTTGCAGTCACTACAGAAACACTTGAAATGCACCATTCTTAGCTTATCAACTGTTGACAATGTTAGCGTGCCAATGGCAGAACGCAAGAGAAGCAAACCTGAGACCAATTTGAAAACTGGCTGTGGGCGGTCGCAGCAAGTAACATAATTAAATAAATATGCTGTGTAGCACTTTGTGTAACGTTTGTAAAGAAGTGTTTGTTAAAAAGTGCCAAGTTTAGTTTCAGACGAGATGTTTCGGGAACAACAACAAGAAGCTTTATTACCAAATAGAAAAAGGAAACCACTTTATCAGTTGTGATAAATATTAATATTTGTTTCAGTGTTTATTTTTTTTTTTGAGAGTGTAAGAAATGGACGATTGTCAAAGAAATGTTGTTACGTAATCCCTGTTGTGTGTGTGTTGTTGTTGTTGTTTACTTTTATTTAGAGTTTTCTCGCTTATGATAGCCTGCGTAGCAGGCGCTTGAGTATTATGGGGCGTGCGGTGTTAAGGAACCGGTGCGATCGGAGGCGGGAGGAGCTTGCGCAAGGGAGTACCCTCCGAACGCGCGTTCCCCAACACTGCGCGTCGCATAATACTCAAGCGTCTGTTACGCAGGCTAGCTTATGACTGCTTTCCAAGAAACTGGAGTTTAAATCGAGAAATAGCTCAAGTAATGGTTTTGTTACTGAAGGGAAATGTAACATAAGAAACTGTGAAGGACTGTTGTTTATTGCAATTATACAAAACTGAAGCTAAATATATCTTATTAGACGGTTTAGAGTGTAGTATCGTGGGATATTTTTACGAGTCACGCCGTATTTTGGCGAGCCCGTAGGGCGAGTCAAAATGCAAGAGACGAGTAAAAATATACCACGATACTACACACTAAACCGTCTAATAACGGATTTATTATTCAACTTAGCTACAAAATGGAAAGTGGTCGGCTTATAAACTGTCTGAGTTGCGTGACAAACTAACGTGACTTCTGAGAAGCGAGTGAGCGGGCCAGCGGGGCCAGGTTTCGCGCGCTTGCTGTAAGGTTGTTGTTGATTGGTCAAAAACGAAAACTTGTCAAACCTGTCAATCGAGGGAAGCTTCATTTCAAACTTGCAAGGAAAACAAAGATGGAAGAATGCAAAACTGAATTATTTTCGGGTTTACAATTAGATTAGCAACAATGTTCTTGGTGACTGAGTAAAACTACGAAAAGAAAGAACTCGACAGAACAAACAGAACTCGAAAGTCAAGTCAAACAAAGTTGAACAGCACTTCAAGCTCAATCATATTCATCCCAATCACTAACCAGGCGTCGTTTTGGAAGAGGTAGCGGTGGAGATTTCTGACCGACAGCAATTGTGCATTTGTTGAAGACAGCTCCTGAGAAAAGATGGGTTCCGTTTCCTGACTTTGACAAAGAAAAAACATAAAAGATTGCTAAGTTCCTCGGCGGGAATTTCTTCAATGGTCCTTGTTTCTTTAACGGACTTGATGTCAGTTTTTGTCTTTTCTGTTGTATTTACGTTTCGATTTTCTTCAATAAGTTAAATAAAGAAATTTCACTGTCGTCTAGGTCATTGCTTACCTCTAGGAACTCATTGTCGTTAAAAACCTCAAAATTTGATGAGCATTCATTGTTTTCTTCGGGAAAAAACGAGCGTTTCGGCCATTTTTTCATCGTTCACCTTGTAAGCCTAATGCCTGACGTGACATTTGTAGAAAACCTGTCAAACCGGTCTTCTGGAGTACAAATACCGTGGGATATTTGTACTCGTTTTGGGTGTTATTTGTACTCTACTGAATGCAGTTGAATAATACTTGTGATTATCATAAATTGTGGTGTTTTTCTATGTTGCGTCCACGCAAATCAAATTCGGTGGAAATTGTGTGGTCGAGTAATTTTACAATAAATGAGCGAATTTACGCGTGCATCCTGGGAGGCCCAAGGGCAGATAGTGGGGCGAGGGAAAGTCGGAACGGGCAAAAAAAAACAACAACAACAACAACAAAAACAGTGGGCGAAGAAAAGTCAAGGGCAAACGTTTGCTCTTCACGTTTCCCCGCCTATCACCAGTCTCTTTCCTTTTTTCTCCTTGCTCTCGCCGCGCTGTTGGTTTTTCGCGTCGAGATAGGCTTTCGTGTGCGTCATGACTACCCAGAAAAGTTCTGCTAGCCGTCTAGTGTCTAGAATGAAAAAAAAAAACAGACAAGCACGCCTTTGGAGACGTTTGACGAGGTAGACCACGTTTTATCCTGATCGTTGTTGCACAGGGAGCCCTCACATCAAGTTGTTGCCCGGTGTTTTTAAGCAAGCGAAGGCCATTTTGAAAAATTAGACGCGGTCAAGGTCGGGAACAGAGAAAACCACGAGGCCTAACTGGGGATCTGGAGATTCTTCGGAGCATTCGATCTCGTGCCGAAGATAATAAAACTAAAGTTACGAACGGTTACCCAAGGCCTCTCAGTTCGAGGCCTCCCTTTCAAAATGGCGGCATCGGTTCCAGACCTCACAGCTTGAGCGCGCAGTACTAAAAATCAAAATGGCCGCCTTGCGAAAAATAATTTTGATTTGATGTGAGGGCTCCTTGCAGTTGTTTTATAGAATAAATAAATTAGCAATTAGAAAACTATTTCAGATTATTTTAAATGAAGAAAAAACACCAAAGTAATCACAGTGAATGCACAGGTTAGATAAATGTCTTGGAGAAATTTTCAAATTAAATTGTCAATGTATAGTGCTAAGCACGAAAAGTAGAGTAGATTTTCACACGAGATCCCGTCAAATAAAGAATAACATTTTTAAAATGTATCAAACTGTGTCATTTTGAACCTGTGTGAAATAATAAAGTTTGTTTGCCCATTGCAAGTTCAGTTTTTTATTTATTTTTATTTAAATTATAGAATAATCTATTTTAGAACTAAGCATAAATTATTAAATTATTTAAGATTTCTTTTCCATAGAAAAGCCCAGTTTATTGAGAAATGGCCATGCTTCTTCGCTGAGCTACGAAAGTCGGCGGAGTGTTGCGAACTATACCTGCCATATTATTTACAACAGCTCTTGCGCATATAAGACGTAAGGCCCACGCAAGTGTTCACGCAAACTGGCCTGTCGGCTTCTATTTAGACCAACGAGAGGCCGGCCAGTTCTGACAAATGGAAAGATTTCTGAGTTTCATAACTTGGCCAACCATTTCTTGTTTTTGTTAATCACTCATTGCTGTGAACTCACAGTGCCACCAATCTGTGAGGTCAAAGGCCTTTTTGAAAACTGCTTGGGGTATTTCAATACCCGACTCTCGCAAAAGGGAGATTTAGTAGAGGAGAAAAAGGGCCGGGGTGGGGGGGGGGGGAGGGGTAAGGGTATTTTCGTGACTCTGTGATTCGCTATTTTTGTTGTCTTTGGATCTTGATTTACACCGAAAAAACGGAGGCTGTACTGTTATTCCCTTTACGACAAGGGCGTCCAGATTATTGAGTTACGCCGAAACGTGTCAAGTAGACCTCATTGAACTGGTAACTGACAACTTTGCTAACAGTTGCAAAGCCGCTTCTTTCTGTAGTTTAGCTTTTAATGAGTTGACGCTAAGCTTTCGAAGAAAATGTTGTCTTTTAAAACGGCAGACGACAAACGGCAGGTTCTACTGTCTATCGTTTGCTGTAAAAGTGATGCTGTATCGCTATTCTCTTTCTGGAGACCGTGCGTCTTCGGAACTAAAAGAGTATGAATAATAGTATTCTGTTCGTTTTGCTCCAGATGGCAGACCAGAAGAATATGTTTGGCAAACAAAATATTCGTACGATTTAGCAAATCTTTCGAAAAAAAAAAAACATGTTTAAGTCTTGTTCAACCTAATTTCATCTGGAATACACTTACACGTTTTGACAATGAGAACGGTCTGAACATGAAGGAGCTTTTCATTTGCCTAAAAGAATGCGCCATTCAGATGGAATGGATCATGAGAAATGTTACGAAGAAATTTTCAGGGCGTGCTGTTTTTTCTACATTTTAGAATACATATGTGCGTACAAGCTTTTTTTTCTCTTGGAATTTCTTTCCTAGTTTTTGGAATTGCCGCCCTCCCCCCCCCCAACCAACATTTTTTACATTTTTTAATTAGGCATATAGAACACATCCAATCAAGGCTGAGTTCAACGGACATGTAATACAGGTGAGAAAATTGGCGGAATTCTTTCAAATTTGTCACTTCAATTCTGGCCGACGATGCAAGTTTTATGGCCAAAACAGTTCAACTTTTGAGGTTCCTGCCCATTTAGAGACTTCATGCAGCTTGCTAAGAAACAGAACAGAATGCTCTGAAAGCGACAAGTATTGCTTGAAGAGGTCTATGGGGCTGACTTTTAGTTGGTAAGCAGTGTTTCAATTTGCCTCGTTACAAGCGGTAGCTTACGTTGTTGATTCCTTCACCGGGAATATGTTCAATTATTGGGCTCGCTTTTTGCAAAGACGACATTTTCAAAACTCTCAATATTATCCCGTTCGAGACAATTAATATTTAGCCTGTTTCATTTACAGAGAACGAGTTAATGAAGCTTTTAAAGGGTTTACAAGTGGACCAAATCGGCACCGATCATATACCATTTGTTTTGTTTACTTCGTAAAAGAAAGTCACAAGCAAGAGTTGATGAAATCCCGGTAAATAATAATTCATAATTTCCAAGGAAACATAAGGAAGGTAAGTTTTTAGTTCTAAAGAAGGTAATTCCTGATATATTTGCGTGTAAATTACAGTAGCGGCCGAGTAATGCGACTAACTGATGTGAAATGGAATCCTGGCGTGTACTATTCGGAAGAACAAGACCACACTACCAAAATAGTTAATTTTTACCTAAGCAACAATATTTTTATGCCTTCAAGACATTTTTCAACTTACGCCTTCTCCGGTGGTTTTTATTTTGATTTGCGTCATAGCAAATCGAAATATACCCATCACCAATCGACAATTAAGGCGTAAGAATGGTACTTCCGGTTAAGATCACTTACTAGTTTTCCTCTTCCGGTTGGACACAGTTTTTCAATGGGGTGATTTTCAAAGAGGTGTTCGTTGGACCTTAATGCTTCAGAGCCATCTTACAAGTCCAGGTTTCCATTTAGGTATTCCTCCTCTTTTACTCTCTACGATGTTTGCTCTCTCTTGATTTCTAGCGCCTTTTCGAGCTTAATGGAGTCACGTCTAAACAGCAACATTTCCTTGAATTACTTTATTAATTTGTGCGTTTTATACATGAGCCTTTGGCTCGAATATACGGGGCAACCTTATCCCACGCATTGACATTAAGAAATGGATTGCATTGGAGCAGCCTGGCTTGAACGGATAGGTTGCGAAAAAATAATTTGTGCATAAAACGTTGGGCGATCCAAATGTAATACTTAGAAAAGTAACACCTTCTTTGTTCAAATTAAAAGGCACTGTGGTTCTGCTTCGATGGAGATGTGAAACAAATATTTGGGATTATCTACTGAGTTGATCAGTAATGTAAATTCGATCTGGCTAACTCTCGAAACGTCAACTTCTGAATTTATTTACGGTGGCCAATTACAATAAGATTTTAAAATCGGACCTCTTTACGAAATGCTGTAGCCCGCGCTAAAAAAATAGCTCTGAGAGATTTCGGTTTTTTACTTTCAAACATTTAGTTTGTCTTAAAAAAAAGAAAAAAAAAACGATCCTGATCATGACCTTGCGCAAATCTCAGGGGGGAGGGGGTCGGTACAATGAATCCGCAAGGACAGCAGAAGAGTTAAAATTTGTCACTGTTCAACGCGTTTTCAAAGTGTTTGCCCTGTTCTCTTCGCCTGCGTGGCAGGTGTGGCGAGGTGAGGGACAGGGGAGAAATTATTGGCGAGCACGGAGCACAAGAGGAAGGGAGAGGGCGCCCACCTCCTTCCTCTCGCATTCTGCGCCCGCGACTCGCGCTTTGCGCTTGGGAATACTTCCCCTTTCCACGCAGGCTACTGTACTCTCAACCCATAGACTAGACTCGTAGCTGTTATTAATGGTTAACACACAACCCACGAACTTGTTAAGTTAAAAATTAATAACAGTTTTTTTATTTAATTTAAGCACAGAATATTGAACAAAAATTGACATTGAACCCTTTTTTTTCAATAACAGAAGTATTTTTTTTAGTTTTATCCTTTAGATAAAAAAGTGCCACGTCCAAAGACTAAATCTAGAAAAAAATAGACCCGACTTAGATTGCACACATTCAAAATTTCGTAAACGAAAGTCCCTAAAAGGAATACGTAAATTTTAAAAATATAATCAGTTAGAATATTTTCTTTTGAGGATTGACAATCATGATTTCGCTATTAAAAATAGAAAAGAGATGAGAGAGGCCTTAAAAAGTGTCATCAGATAGAAGCAAGACTTCTTGGCTAAAATGCGGTGGTCCCAAAAAAAAGGAACTATCGTAGAAATTTTACAAGGTTTGCGTGCAAGTAGTCATCGGCACTTGGCGCCTCCGCTTATTTCCCTTTCGTTAACGATCGCTGCCATAATTGGTAACCAAGCCTTTCATAATGCTCGATGACGGGAACAACAACAACCATGGCCTTATTTATTTCATCAAAAAACGGACATGCAGCAACATTCAATTTGTTTCCTGGCGCGAAAACCAACTGAGATTTTGCATGTGGCGAAAGTACAATGATAATAAAAGTGTACTTTAATCTTTTCGGAAAACCGCTTGAAGGACGACAACACCTGCGACAGAACTAGTAACGATGTTTTAAATTTTTGTTTGTTTAGGCAACGGTGGACGTAACATCTCGAACAGAACAGGACGTCTTCTTCAGAACACAGATGGTCAAATGAACACATCTTCACTGCACTAATATCTGTCAGTTTAATCATCAAAATGTACACTTTAAGGTAAGCTAACCTCATTATCTCTTTGATGGAAATACATAAACCTTGTTCGGTGTCTTGGAGGTAATACGCGCTAGTTGCGTAGCATTTTGCGGGGCGATGTAAAATGCGAACAATGAGTGAAATCAGTTTTTAAAAGAAAAGTTTTTAAGCCGATCTGACCCTTTTCATCTGAGGTTAACTGAGAGTTCGTTGGTGCTCTCGCTTACAAGCTCGTGAGTTGTTGATGACGTCCCTGATTTTCAATTAACGGTATATAAGCGCCAGGAAACGCTTTCCTCTCGTTTACGACGTCGCTATCTATAGTGGAGTACCGCGATTCCAAGAAAAGCCACTTTCCGTAACTAGATATGCCCCCTCAGTAGAGGATTTGGGCATCTCTAGGATGTGTATCATGATCCGTTGTTTCATCATGCTGTTTAATTGCCGATTCTTTGTTGCTCGCGATGCCTGGATCGTAGGAACAATCGTAGGAAATTTTACATGATTTGTGCGCAAGGAGTTATCGGCACTTGGCGCTTTCGCTTATTTCCCTTTCGTTAACGATCGATGCCATAATTGGTAACCAAGCCTTTCACAATGCTCGATGACATTTCTACTCTAGTTTAGTCCAGCTAGATACGGTCGAAATTAGGCTCTGATTGTTCAATAGAATTAGGCTAGGATAAGGCGATTGTTAGCGCTTATCTTAGGGATAAGGATAGGGTTACCAGTGAGGGATGTATCAGTTAATAGAAGCACACTATCAGTAGCCACAATCGGCTCCTGCACATTATATAATTAAATGTTTAAGGTGTTTGGTGAATCATACTGGTGGATTAGTGGTGAGGGAGGCTTGGTATCACATGAACGATCTGAGTTCGACGTTGGGTGGTCAATTGCATGTTTCATTTTCTTTCTTTGTTTGGTGGAAAAAAATTCGATAACAGAGGAAAAATTCTAAAGTGTTGCCACTGGAATCGATTCTATGTAAAAGAAAACGTGCCGCGCCTTCATTCGCACACCACGCATCGATATTGGCATCGATATCTGGGGCCCGTTTCTCGAAAGTCCCGGTAACTTCTCGGGCCCAAAAGTGTTTTTTGAAATCCGCATATCAGCTTGACTTGTTTTATCAACTAAGAACTTTATTGCTCAGCTTTCAAAACCAACAAAATTTGAGTCTAATGCAAACATCGCGCACATAAAATAACTTTTCGGGCCCGAAAAGTTTACGGGACTTTCGAGAAACGGGCCCCTGGAGACGCAAACTAGCCTTTGATGAGCCTCCTTCATTGACGATAGGAAGTAACAAAAATTGACGAACGTAGTAAACGGGAACAACAACAACCATGGCATTACTTATTTCATCAAAACACGGACATGCAGCAACACTCAATTTGTTTCCTGGGGCCCTTTTCTCGAAAGTCCCGGTAACTTTTCGGGCCCGGAAAGCTATTTTATGAGTGCAAGGTTTACCTTAAAGATTCAGATTCAAGTTGAGCTGGTTTGCAGGCTAAAAGCTACGCCACTATTCTGTAGAGTTTCATTTTAAAATATAACTACAGGCCCGAAAAGTTACTGGGACTTTCGAGAAACGGACCCCTGGCGCGAAAACCGACTGAGATTTTGCATGTGGCGAAAGTACAATGATAATAAAACTGGACGACAACACCTGCGACATAACTGGCTTTTCCTCTATGTTTCTAGTAACGATGTTTTAAAGTTTTATTTCTTTAGGCAACGGTGGACGTAGCATCTCGAATAGAACAGGACCTCTTCTTCAAAACACAGATGGTCAAATGAACACATCTTCACTGTGCTAACATCAGTTTGTTTAATCATCAAAATGCACATTTAAAGGTAAGCTAACCTCATTATTTCTTTGATGGAAATACATAAACCTTGTTCGGTGTTTTGGAGGTAATACGTGCTAGTTGTGTAGCATTTTGCGGGGCGATGTAAAATGCAAGCAATGAGTGAAATCAGTTTTTAAAAGAAAAGCTTTCTTAAACTGATCTGACCCTTTTCATCTGAGCTTAACTGAAAGTTCGTTAGTGCTGTCGCTTACAAGCTCGTGCGTTGTTGATGACATCCCTGATTTTGAATTAACGGTATATAAGCGCCAGGAAACGCTTTCCTCTCGTTTACGGCGTGGCTATCTATAGTGGAATACCACGATTCCAAGAAAAGCCACTTGCCGTAATTGGATATGCCGCCTTAGAGGATTTGGGCGTCTCTAGGATGTATATCATGATCCGTTGTTTCAGCATACTGTTTAATTACCGATTCCTTGTTGCTCGCAAGGCCTGGACCATGCTCGACTCGGTACAGCGCGGGGGGTGGTGAACTTGTCAATCACTCCTATAGGAATTGTGCAGCGGAGGATCAGGGCCATCGTGACGTCACAGGCAGGTCAAGTCTGGAAGTTAAAATGGCTGTCAAACAATCACATCGCCAGAAGTCTTTCACGGGTGATCATTCAAAGAATTTGAAACAAAGCAATGAAGAGAGCCCAGACACCTAGTAACCTGTTAATGTAATTTCTGAAAATGTCGCATTTCTCACAAAACAAGCTGTTCAAGGCGCCAAAATGCGCGAAACTTCGAGATCGGTAAATTACGCACGCCATTGAAAACTAAAAGCTTGCGCTCCTTTCATCCTTTTCAAGAAAACCTAACGAAATGTGACTCCGAGAGAAAAACAAGACCTTGATTTGATTTAAAAGTTTCGAATGGCCGTTAAAATTAATCATTTTACATGCGCTAAAAAATGATCAGTGGGTTTAAAGGCATTGTTTTTGAAGTCGACTACGTAGTATGTTCACTCGCAAAAAGAAAGCTAACATCTTTAAAGTAAAGAAAAATGCTCCAGTGTAGAGAAATTATTATTTTCAAGTCTTGTGCTAGGTTCGAAGTTAGTAGTGGACCAGAGGAATGCCTTATTTTCACTGAATCATCGCGTAAAAACCGACAAAGACGACAACATTTTTCCGCAGCAAAGTCAAACAACTGTTGCGCCGGGTTTCCGGAATGTTCACAAGGAGCTATAGTCACTAGAATGGTGCTCAGTTTGACAGTTTTGAAATTTAGTGAAATACGGCCGATTCATTTTATTTTCGAAACGGTCATCTCGATCGTCTGTTGTGGATCATGTAGATGGTCATACTCTTTTTAAAACAAATTGTAGCTTGAACAGGAAATTTAAAAGAAACTGGAGATATTGAGAATAAGTTGGACAAGACCTCTGAACCCGATGGTGCTGTAATATATCTAAAAGATTTCATAAAAATAACAGTATCGGCTCGGCGTAAAATCTATTTCCTCGCGCGTCCGCATGATTTGTGAGCTGATTCAGATTTTTATGTTGCTCTGCAAAGGTAAATTGTTCACGGATTAAATGTGGTAGAAAAAATTTACTTAGTTCGATTACTTGTCCCCAAGCATTTAGAGATAGTTCTTCTTTCTATATATAGTAGATGGAAGCAAATTCTTTCAGAAAACTTTAAATTTAAAGTGCTAAGCATACACTTTTAAGTTTGTCTCCTAGTCCACTCAGCGAAACAAACGGACTGATCATTTTTCAGGTTGACTTTATACCAAAGTTTTCAATTAGAGTATTTTTTCGTAAATTATAGGCTATTCTCTGGCCAAGTTTCAAGTTCTCCTGTGATATATAACTGAAATGAACACATTTTTCCGGACGCGGACAGTGGCAACTTTCCCACATAATTTTGCGATCGCGAAGATTTAACGTGGTTCTTAAAACATTTTTTCCAGTTAATTTAAAGAGTAAGATAAGAAACCACTTACCTACATCGAAAAAGAGATCCTAAGTTTCCATTCCACAAGAAAACAGGCATAACTGAAAGCCGGACTAGCACAAAAAATAACTTTGTAGTCCGAGTATCCAACAAGATTGCCAGCGTCATTTTTGAAAACTCAGCAAAGTCGCGCGCTTCGCTCGTCGGGACGTCACGATGACCAAGATCATCCGGACAACAAATCGACGAGTTCACCCTCCCCTCCTCCCTGGCTCGGTACGAGGTCCACGAGCGCTTGCTTTCCCCGATGTATGTAAACAAAGCTCGTTGCACTTTACTTTGTATACAATTCGTCCTATCCGGTCAGCCGCTGCTTTTTCAGTTATATCAATGAGTGAAATGCCCGCGCGTATTATCGACACATCGAATAACAGTTTTATTATTCCACTGTTTTTTTTCTCTTCAGTTCGTCCTCCTTTAGCACTGAAAAAAAAAACCGGTCAAACCGGGATTGTATAGTGTAATACACAGGGGGGGGGGGGGGGGGGATATAGAAGCGTGGCCTGGGACTGAGAAACGATGTTCTCACAACTTGCAAAACCGTCCAGTCAAAACGTCGACAGCGGTGTTCGTAACAATACATATTTCCGATCGTCTTTCCGATCAACATAAGAGATCAACTTCTGTGGAATTTGTGTATTTTGTCGAGGGAAAGTAAGCGGTGAGCGGCTAATCTCTTATGGAATTTACTGTCAGTTTCGTACAAGAGATTATTCGATGGCAGCGACGTCGACGAAGACACTTCTGTTTTGGCACTGTCTTGTTGCAGCGGCGATTGGATCAGCTGCGAGCTGTATACAGCAGTCACGTTTGGGTTGTTTATACTTGGAGAACAGGTTTGCGACAAACGTTTCAAAGTTGAATGCTAGAGTTAGATAATTCAACGTAAATAAAATTCTCACCGAGAGAAAGCGCTTGAACTATTCAGGTTTTATTTTTTGTACTCCGCGACGTAATTTTGGTCTTTCTGAACTGATGCATGTAATAAATAAAAATACTGTCAGTGTTTCTTTTTGCATCTCATTCTGTAACAATTGATAGCATGAGATGAGACAGTTATGGCTGTACTGGGTTTGCATGTTTTCCAGTCATAGGATTATCCAGTGTTGTCTAAATAAATTGCAACGGGAAATGTGCCAAAAAACATGTACATCGATGGAAATAAATTCAATCAAAACTGCTATGACCTAGTGGAAACAATACCTACGCACAAAATACGACTTTTATTTTCAATAATCCAGATATGTGTTCACAAGATCATTTCACAGTTTAATACTTTGAACCCGATCCCAATTTTTAACCCAACTTAAAAATTCTACAAAGTCGATCAGCGCGGACGCGATTGATCAAAGCGCTACTGTTCTACTTTGCGACTGAAAAACTCCGCGAGTAAACTTATGTCTTCATAAGAAGCAAAAAGCACGAAAACATGATGAAAGTGTAAACTACGATCAATTCGTGAATTACCTAAACAAAAGGACAAAACTGAATCCACCGCTTTTGGCCGCCATATAAATTTTTCCCTCCAACGTCCGAGTTCCGTTGGAATATGCAACATCTGTGCACGCGCTGGAGGCATATCCGCTGACTACAACCTCACAGATTGCTTTGCAAGTTCTGAGAACATCGTTTGGATTTCATTTAAGAGAATGTATGGGAAGTTGCTTCCCCCCCCCGGTAATACATAATAGTAATTGTGCGTTCTTTTGCCCTTATGCGATAAAGTGACACAAAAGTGGAATAATAAAAGTACTTTATTTATTCATAAAAATGCATTAATTATTGAGACTGGTTTCTGGTTTCTCCGAAAATAAGTTTAACTCTGAACTTTCAAACGCCTTCTTAAACCAAACTGTCTCTGGCACGGTTTGATGATTAAACAATGTAAGCTTTTCCTCACATGGAGGTATTTGTCCGCTTTTTTCCCCTTTCGTTAACGATCAATACCATTATTTGTAACCAAGCCTTTCACAACGCTTGATCTCTGCTCTAGTTTAGTGCACCTGAATAAGGTCGAAATTAGTCTCTGATTATTCAATAAAACTAGGCTAGGATAAGGCGATTGTTAGCTCTTATTTTAGGAATAAGGATAGGGTCACCTTTGATGGATGTACCAGTTAATAGAGGCGCATTATCAGGAGCCACGATCGGCCCCTGCACATTATATAATTTAATGTTTAGGGTGTTTAGTGAATCATCCTGGTGGAATAGTGGTGCGGGAGGCTTGGTATCACATGAACGATCTGAGTTCGACTCTGGGCGGTCAATTGCATGTTTCGTTTTCTTTCTTTTTTGGTCGAAAAAAAATTCGATAACAGAGAAAACAATCGAAAGTGTTGCCACTGGAATCGATTCTATGTAAACAAAAACGTGCCGCGCCTTCATTCCCATATGAAGTCGCTACCGCAACACTAACAATTCCGATAAATAGATGATTACCCGGGGTACAAATATAATTTGTCAACTTCAAAAGACCATACCTTTCTACCTTTTTAAGGTATTTCACTCAATTAAACGTGTTCTAAAAGCTTACAGACGATAGTTTACATTGATTAGAATGTCAAAGGAATTTTGATCTAAGTTAATCGTTTTTAGGCAGTCAAAACTTCGGGCGCGAACGTAAAAGTTGCGTGTGTTTATTGTTTTCGCTTTAATAGAGAACGCCGCAAGTAATCTCAAAGGAAAATACTTCTGTTTGTGTTCGACTTTGAGGAATGATCCCATATGTAGGAAAACGTTAAGAGCATAAGAATTACGGGAAAATTTAAATCAAAGCGTTCGGACTGTTATTTTAAGAGACTCAAACATCTGAATTCGTTACCACAACATCAATTACTGCGATAACTATGCGTTTTACGGGCATACGAAATTAATTAGTCAACTTCAAAAGGCTAGAACTATCTCCTCTTTGAAGGTGTTTCACTCGCTAAAGCGTTTCCACAAAGCTTACAAACTATAGTTTACATTTATTAGAATGTCAAAGGAACTCTGATTTAAGTTAATCGTTTTCAGGCAGTCACAACTTTGGGTGCAAACGTAAATGGGGCACATGTTTGTTGTTTTCGCTTTAACAGAGAACACCGCATGTAAATTCGAATCCTAAGTACTCTGTTGATGTTTGACTTTAAGGATTGATATGATGTCTAGAAAAAAATTTAAATCAAAATAATCAGGCTCTTACTTTAGAAGATTCAAGCATATGAAGTCGCTACCGCAACACAAATTTTTCAGATCGATTAATACGAAAATCCTTGCGTCGAATTTAATTGGTCAACTTTAAAAGACTATACTGAACTTTTTACCCTTTTAAGATATTTCACCCACTTTAACGTTTTCTAGAAGCTTACAAACTATAGTGTATGGTGATTAGATTTTCAAAGCAGTTTTGATGTAAGTTAATCGTTTTCAGGCAGTCAAAACTTCGGGGGCAAACGTAAAAGGGGTACGCTTGGCCTGGCTGACGACTGTAAAAAGCCTCATGATATGAACAGTGCTCGGCAGTAGTCGGAACCTGGGAGGAGCCACTGAACATTGAAAAGGCATGTTATTGAAAGGCGCAGTAAAACACAGTATTAACACAGTGCTTTCTCTGCTTCTGCTACGTACCACTTTTCATATTTTAACATTCGATGGAAAGAGAGAGGAAAGCTGAACCTGTGTGTATTCGTATTCAGACTTGCTACTCATCTTGATCTGAAAATGAGTGATCAACGTGAGCTGGCATCATCTGTTTTCTAAAAAAATTGTAACTAAATTGTCACTAAGCTTGCAAAATGATTGTGACCCTGAGAGGGCCAAGTTTTTGGTAATGACCATTCACCGCCCCTGGCTTGTATAAACCACAGTGAAGAGGATGCAGTGAACGTTGGATAGACCATTGTTTGCTTTGTTTTCATGTGCACCGAATTGAATAGGCACACTTGCAAGCTCCGATGGTTTTGACATGATATAGTGTATAAGTGAATAATTTTTTTAGCCAATGACGTCACGTTAGTGACGTCATATGGCTACTGTCAGAGCCTAAAAATCAACGATAGACGTCTGGATAGACGTTGTACGTACGTGCGATGTCTGTCTTACGATTTGTGAGGCTGGGGGGATATTCTGTGAGACGATGGGTGGGGGTGTGCACAGCGGCACAAACCCATACAGCTAACATTATGGGAGTAAGACCCCCGGGCTTTGAAGTGTTTTGCATTCGCAAGTGTGGATCTACTTCGAATGCCTGTTTTGTGTACGTGAGGTCTGGCAGGATTTTATTCGCGTTGTAGTCCTGTGTTTACTTAGCTGAAGTACATTTTTCCACAGCAGCAAATACAAGACGGACTTGCCAATTTGAGATGTTGTATGAACAGAACGTGGAAATTAACGTTACATCGATCCCTAATTAACAGTGAAAGAAACAATATTTAAAGCCCACGTTTATAACGATAGTGAAAAGAGTAGAGTAAAACAGCATAAAATTTTTCGGGATTATCCCTCGGTAATAGCCTGCGTCGCAGACACTCTACACCGCCTGTATAGAATATCGACGGTTTCGAGTTTCGACAACGCGTGGGCCGGCTGCAACGCAGGCTACTCGGTAACAGCGAATCTAAAATTTGCAGTGTCATTTTTGTGTGCCTGTTATAAAACATGAACCCAATTAAAACTAAATCGGAAATTGCGCGGCTTGTTGCTAGCTATTCTTAAAACTGAAAAACTTGAATGAAACTAGTATTAAAATCCAAGTCACAGTGGTGATCAAGGAATTAGAGGATGGATGTAGTAAGATCTTAACAAGATACTAAACGTTATTTCGGGGTTATTCATTGCTCAAAGTGTAAAGCGTATGTTGAGAAATTTGCATAGTTGACAACTGTAATTTCAGCCTTATAAGGAATGTAACGCAACACTTGAAACATCTCGAACCGACCGAAACAGTACCGAAAGATTAACAACAACGGATATGTGACAAAGCATTCTAACAGAGACCTGTTGGATCTACTGGAAAGCGAGCTGAATTTGAACATTTTCGTACCGTTCGAAGCTAAAGCAAACGAAATTTATTCGGCTGTAGGTTGAGACTCCAAATAAACACGTGAGCTAAAAATAACTTTGTACCGTGGGAAAGTTACAAATGTAAACATACTTTGGTCGATTTGTGAAGCAAAAAGACGAAAATTATTATAGCCGACTTGATTACAAAGCAAGCAACTTCAAATAATAGGGGAAATAAATATAGTTGCAAAACTAGTTCAAACCGATTTCGAACGAAAATATTGTGGATACAAGAAACGCCGTTTGATGGCAGACTCCTGTTTTGACAATACAATGTACCAAGAACGTAAGTGGTTGCCTGAAACGTCTGAAACCTTACAAATTAAACAAAGTAAAGCGAGTCGCGTGTCACGCAAATCACGCAGGGCGTCAAAACGGCACCCTTTAGAAAGTTGACCGTTTATGAGCACTGAAAAGTATTGGATATTCGCCGGTTGAAGTAAGAAATTAAAAGGTTCAACTGCAACTTGCATTTATTTCTGAAGTAAAATTGTTAACTTTCCACTGATCTTTGCCTAAATTATGTATGCAACATTTTTCGACGGTGAGTTTAAGTTTAAGTTTAATTGTTTTTGTCTGTGTTCTCTGAAACAAAGAGCTTTCTTCGGTTTTTTTTTTACTCCGCGTAGTCACGCTGCTAAATCATTACCAGGTTTTATAGTGGATAACCACAAGATCTTTTTGATGGTGGTGGTGGGGGGGGGGGGGGGTGGGGGGGGCTGAGGAGTTAGGGTGGGACTTACCGGAGGTGTAAAATCCCCTAGGTTGTCAGGACAAATTTCACCATATTGTGAAAAAAATCGTCATTGGCTCTGCGCGTATTGCGCGCCTATGTTATTTGAAAGAAGTTGCCAACAGAATGTTGTAAGAAAGTTAAAAATGATCCACAGGAAAATGATATTTGTCTGATCTAGTTAAGAGGTAATATATTCCTTGGTGCACCACAAGATCCACCAAGGGTCATTGTCTGCTTGACATTTAAAATAATCTGTGCAATTACGGTATTAGGTCATTTGCTGTAGCTTCCCCTCAATTGTGGAATGCTCTGCCTCTTGAACTTAGATCCTGTGGCGATTTAAATGAATTTAAGCAAAAACTAAGAGTCTCCTTTTCAGGAAAGCATTATTGTAAATTAGTGTTAACTAGTTTAATTTTTACTTCTTTTATC
The DNA here is from genome assembly GCA_964030785.1 of Siderastrea siderea. NCBI lineage: Eukaryota > Metazoa > Cnidaria > Anthozoa > Scleractinia > Rhizangiidae > Siderastrea > Siderastrea siderea. The sequence continues at coordinate 838,358 of OZ034979.1, read as the reverse complement.
TTTTTAGTCTATATACAGCATTGCAAATTTAATAATGTAACAGATGGCCCGTGCGAAGCAGTGCCAATATCTTTTTGTTATAAAGCTGAGTAATATTCTGTTGCTTTTTTTGGTTTCCAGGAACTAAGTGTTCCAGACAAGTTTTTTTATGTGACAAGCTGGAGAAGAACATTTATAGGATTCAACAGCAAGTTTGCAATGGGAGGCAAATTGCTTCTTGAAGTCTACTCGCATGCAAAGAGGTGATATCATAGATGGCCGAATATTGTGACATCTGTTAGAGCAGAGTATGTTTGAGGAGATGTCAATCTTTTTTATTTAGGGGGGGGGGGAACTGGCTGTTACATGCCTGTCATCAGTGGCCTTATTTAACAGGTCCTGTTACAGCTGAGTATGCTTGATGAAAATCCAATTTTTTGAGGGTGGGGGGGGGGGGGCGGGAGGCAGGGCTGTCATTGAGGACTGTAACCTGTGATAACTGTGAAGGCTGAGTATGCTTGATTGGACCTTGATAATTTAATGCATCAATTTTGTTACTGGTGTGAAGAGCAAGGTAGCAAGTGACTCAAAAATTAATGACAGCACTTGGAGGGGGGGGGGGAGTTTCAAAAACATGACACTGAAATGTACTCAGATTTCAGTACCACTGTTATTCAGTTGGTCACTCAGTCAACTATGCAAGAAGTGCTAAGAACTATTACAGTGCGACTACTCGGACCGCGCCACTTGAAAGAAAATTGACCGATCACAATGCTAATTGAGAACAAAAGATAGTAAAGTATTTTCGTAAACAACCAATAACGTTGAAGCATCCAGACAATACATGTTCGAAAAAATTTGAAACCGTGACCTCTGATCATGACCTCTCGGAAAACTGCGCCGTCTACGATTGGTTACTTTTGATCCTAAATTTTGAGCAGAACATTTAGAGGTTGAATTTGCAATTGATAGCAAAATATTTGCCCATAAACAAACCTTAAACAATACTTTCACTTCAGCAGTACAGCTAGTGCCTGAGTATGTTTGTTATTGTAGAAGAAACCTTTTCCGAAAAGAAATTCGGTAACGCAACAAAGTTGCTAAATTCTGTGAAGTGTTCGCTCAGCGCAGCGAGTATAACGTAAACAAACACAGATCTAAAGATAAGTATCGACATTTGCCTGCTTTAATCGTTCAATAATAAACAGAGGTTCCCAAATCTCCTTATTCACTAACTCCTTTTTGAGTTAACAGGTGCTCATAGTTGATGTATTGATTCTGGCTTCTACAGACCTTTCAATTCGCAGCCGCAGTCTCAATACTGCAAGGAAATCCAAATCGAGCTTTTAGTTCCATTTCAGCGTGGTGCATTAGTCTGAAATGTAATCTCGTAATAGCTAGGAATGTTGCCGACAATTGCTGTATATGCCGCCCTCTCAATTCAGACTCACTTGTATTTTCTGGGCAAAAGCCATTTTGGAAACATTTATATTTACGTTAGCTTAAGTAGCGCGTACAAACAATCCGTGAGATACTTTCAATCACATTGAGCGCTTACCCTTTGAATGGAATTTTCGGTGGATTTTTTTGGACAAATGGAACTGCACCTTTTCTCACCAAGAAAACGGAACGGATTGAGCCGTATCATTTGATTCGAAGTTTCGGATGCAAGTGTTTTCCCGCGCCATTACCACCATTTTCACTACTACGCGACTTTTCTTTTCAAAACACTTCTGAGCACTTTGCAATACGCTTCCGTCAATCATACCTTATATGGGAAGTGTGTGATGTTACCGCAATTGAATCGAGCTCGAAGGAATAATGATGGCGCCAAATTATCCCGTAAATTTGCGCTGGCGAGTCATATATTGACTAGTAAGAGGCTTTAGAGTCGTTGATGTTGCAAGAATACTTCACGTTTGGCATATATTTGTAAAGAAATTTCCACATTTTTTCAGAATTAAATACCCGCTCGGTGGATTATCCTATGCGGCGGATGGTAAGCGTGCGTTTAAACTCGTGAATAAGCTAAACCGAGGTGTGAAGTAAAAATTCTAGCTTTTCTGACCTGAAAATAGCACACGACATGTTATTCACCACGAGTATAATCTGGCAAAATCGCGAAGTGTACGAGGACGAAATTCAGGAGTGGATAGAGTATGCAACGGGAAAACGAATTATGATCGGCGTGCGATCAACCGATTCGTGAAGAAAATGGGTTTGACAAGAAGAAAGGTACGTATGCGGACTTGTTGCATTTTTTTGGAAGGAACACTGCTAATTCTAGTCACCTATCACTCGAGGAATGGAATGAAAGAACAAAGCATAAGCGCTTTGTAACGTTTATTGTTCTACGTGAATGTTAACGCTGTGACATGATAGCAAGAAAAATCTGAAAAATCGTTATTTATAAAAGCGGGAACGGGGAAATATCAAGGAAAATATTTAAGCACAGTTTCAAGTTTACTTCTTCGTTATAGCTCACTGTGATTACCAAAGAACGTGATAAGCGAAACAGAGCGATGTATCGTTGTAGGTCATCGCTAAATTTCACCGAGAACAGTTGCTATTTATAGATGAATCAGAACTTCTCAGACTCATCTATAAATAGCAACTGTTCTCAGTGAAATTCAGCGATCCTACGACAATACATCGTCCTGTTTCCCTCATCACGTTCTTTGGCAATCGTCTTGAGTTATAACGAAGAAGTAAACTTGAAAGTAAGCTTAAATATTTTCCTCGATTCCCCGTTCCCGCTTGTAGAAATAACAATTTCCCTATCATGTTACACCGTTATGTGTTTACATTCTCGAAACGTAGAACAAGCTTATACTTTACATGATTTTGTTTTTTTCAATTCATTCCGGAGGTGATAGGTGATTAGAATTAGCAGTGTTCCTTCCAAAAAAATGCAACAAGTCCGCATACGTACCTTTCTTCTTGTCAAACCCCTTTTCCTCACGAATCGGTTGATCGCACGCCGATCATGATTCGTTTTCCCGTTGCATACTCTATCCACTCCTGAATTTCGTCCTCGTACACTTCGGGATACTGCCAGATTTATACTCGTAGTGAATAGCATGCCGTGTGCTATTTTCAGGTCAGAAAAGCTAGAATTATTACTTCACACTTCGGTTTAGCTTATTCACGAGTTTAAATTAAAACGCACGCTTACCATCCGCTGCATAGGATAATTCACCGAGCGGGTATTTAATTCTGAAGAAATGTCGAAATTTCTTTACAAATATATGCCAAACGTGAAGTATTCTTGCAACATTAACGACTCTAAAGCCTCTTACTAGTCAATGTATGACTCGCCAGCGCAAATTTACGGGATAATTCGGCGCCAATTGCGGTAACATCACACACTTCCCATATAAGGTATGATTGACGGAAGCGTATTGCAAAGTGTTCAGAGGTGTTTTGAAAAGAAAAGTCGCGTAGTAGTGAAAATGGTGGTAAGCTCAAAAGCTCGAATCTTGAAAGCAAAAGTAAAATACAAGAACCGACGGCCAAAACCTAAATCTTTCTCACCTTGAGTGCTACAATTGTGTTGCAAGGAGTCTGTTGACCGTAGCCGCGAGAATAAAACAACTGTCACGTCACGAACGGTTTGGAAAAGTAAAGATTCATCACTTAAATCCGCCGTCATGGGCATTGCTGTCCTCTCGGAAATAGCCTGGCACTGGTAATTGTGGACAAATGGTACAGAAATTTCCGGGAATTCCGGAAAAGCGAGAAAAAGGAATACCTCGAAAGGTATTACCTTTTTTCCGAAAACATTCCACCGGAATGAACCGTTCCATTTGAATTCTCCCCGGAATTACCGGGTTTTCCGTACAAATGGTAAGCGCTCATTGACTCAACACTGCACTGTTTGAAAACGTTCAAACATCACCACTGAAGTTAACCAATGAAAAAATTTGACTATTTCCCGAGAGGTCCGCAGAATTAGACTTTCAAATTTATTTGGAGATGTGTTGTCTAGATACTTCAACGTTATTGGTCTGCAGCTTATGAAAAAATGTTAGCTACTTTTGTTCTCCATTAAGGCTATGATTGGTCAGTTTTCTTCCAAGTGGCCCGGTCCAAATAGTCGCACTATAAAATGCTGGCCTACAAAAAAGGATGCTACAGTTTCTGTTTCACAGCATGAATCAATGAATGAATAACCTTTATTTAAACACGATAGAAAGTTAAAGCACAATGCTTGTGGGGTCGTGTATTAACTAAATATTACTAAATACTATTAAACTAATATATTTCTAGATTACTACTAAATACTTATATTTATATACTAAAATTGGATTGTAACTACTTTAAAAATAATTAGACTATTAGCATAAATTATGAACATATGAAATTCATATATTTGAACAGCGGAATGAAGAAATAAATGTAAAGAAGATCCTCGCAGTTATTAACGCAACTTATGCAGTCGCGAAAAGAAGGCCTGAAAAAATCAGGCTTGCCGGGATTCGAACCCTGACCTCTGCGATACCGGTGCAGCGCAGTAGTAAGGGGGGCTCGTTTGGCCAAAATACTGGCTTCTGATTGGTCGAGAGCAAATCAATGACGTCACAGGAACCGGAAGTGCCTGGAACCGGAAGTTATGTGATTTGGAATGGGAAACCGCTGACCAGTGGAAAAAAAGGATCGTGGGCTCATGGGAACCGGAAGTTATGTGATTTGGAATGGGAAACCGCTGACCAGTGGAAAAAAAGGATCGTGGGCTCATGGGAACCGGAAGTCACGTGATTTAGAATGGGAAACCGCTGACCAGTGTGAAAAAGGGATCGTGGGCTCAAGAGGAAGTAAAAACCGCAGAGAAAACGCGGGCGCAAAGTCCAAAGTCCAATTGGGGGAACGTGGGTGGTCCTTGAAAAGTACACAAAATGAATAAATTACATTTTTTATTGATTTGTTTTACAATAACTGTGGTTTTCCTTTGTGTTCCTAAATCACATTTTGATTGCTTTGTTTTACAATAACTGTGGTTTGTGTTCCTATTTGAGAAGTGTTCCTTTTATGATGAGGTTACTGAGAACTCAAAATGTTCTTCATGTGTGAAAGGGCTTCGCTTTGGGTGTGGCCAAGAAAATGGGGTATGTTGCTGATTGTATCCGGATTCTTGAAGATTTTTCCCCAGAATCCTTTAATGGCTTCGGTGCCTGTGTGACAAATACCATACCACAGATAACCATTCCAGATACGTTCGACTTCTTTCACAAATTGGGGGTCTTGTTTCCAATCGTAATGGAGGATTTCAATGACTGTGGTGGAATGGCTTTGTTTGATGAAAACACAGTTGGGGATTAGATGAGGATTCTTTCTCCAGTGGTCAGCACAGGCTACATGACAGGGGGTTCGGCAGCAGATCAATAGGTTTTGATAGGTGACATCTTTTTTACAGACGATACACGAGGTGGTGGGGAAAGGATTCAGTTCTTTCATGCTTGAAATGACTTCGCTGGGGGTGTGGCCAAGAAACTCGATTTGATCAGATGAGCAATACCTGGGGCGGTGTCTTCCCCAGAATCCTTGGACGCCTCCCAAACATATGGGTTCACCGCACTTCAATTCATAAGCGATACCATACCAGAGAGGAAGGAGGTGATGTATGATTCCCGGAAAAGTATGGTGGTACCAGTGACGTTTGACTTCTTTCATAAATTGGGGGTCTTTTTTCCATTCTTCATGAAGGATTTCAACGACGTGGAGGGTAGTTGTGAGTCCACATCTAAAGCAACCATTGATATTTTGTTTTCGCTGCTGCTGTTTGGCACAGGTTAGATGACAGGGTTGTTCGCAGCACATCAAAATGGATGGTTTGGTGACAGGTTTCTTACACACCAGGCATGGTTGGGGTTGAGCCATCACTTGTGGGGTTTCTGGATCATCCATGAGTTGAAGTGTGAAATGAGACGGGGGTTTTTATAGAGAAACAAAAGGGTCACGTGGGAGGGAAGGGACCAATGAGAGAAAAGACCCATCATGCTTTGAGAGGGGAAGAGGTGGGGGGACCCCCCTCCCCCCTCCTTAGATAGACCATGGTGCATTGCGCGGATCGGGGTATATAAGTCAAGCGAGGCCACAGGACGTCACTCCTAGCTTTGAGTTCAGTCTTTACGACTTATGTCAGTTGGTGAGGGAAAAAATGTCAGAAACAAGAACGCCCTTGGGCTCTTTAGCCAGTGCAGTGAATGGGGGTGGGCCAGAGTACTTGAGGAGGAGAGCGGGGCCAGAGCGAACGGCTGTGGATCGGCAGACCAGACTGATGAGGGAGAGACGGCAGGAAACGTGGCGCCCCCTCACCCGTCAGCGCGTGGTTGCTTTTTTTCAATTGTTTTTAAACTGTGTGGTCTGGACAGAAAATGGCGATCGGGAGGGCCGGCCACATCCGGAGATTACAGAAGCGTTGCTGGGAGCCCTGGTCAACAAGATCATACCATGGGTCGACCAGCACCGCATCCGGTCCCAATTTGAATGTCGCTGGCCGATGACATTGGCTCAATTTAAAGAGGTCGATAACGAACTGAACTTGTACCTGCCACGTGTGTATGCGGCCCGCCCATGGCAACGAATTAGGGTTTATTTTGGAGACATGGAGCGGGAGCGAGAGGAGCGGCGGAGGGAGGAGCGGGAGAGGAGAGAGGAGATTCGGGACCACGTGCGACGTATTTTATTTCCTTGAACATTTTTTTATTGTGAGTCAAGGCAGCTGTGAGTCAAGAGACATTTATTTATGATGAACGTGCAAACTCAGTGTTGTCAGTTTTTTTTTTTATTTTAATTAAAAAGAGTTGATGTTTTTTACAAAGGGTGGTCTGTGTTCTTTGCCACGCGGGTGGGGCGCTCCTATTTACAATTGAAAAAAGCTATCTACAATTTGAAAAAATAAAAAGTAAAAAATTAAAAAAAAGAAAAGCTATGTACAATTCCAAAAGTAAAAACTAAGAAATTACAAATGAAAGTCTTCCAGTTCCATGCGTAATTGATCAATGTTCTCGGGTAGACAGAAGGTGCGGTTGAACAAGGCTTGAATTTCGGCTCGGGTTTTCTCGTCCACATCCCGGGATCCCACAATAGCACTGCTTTGATGTAGGGTGGGCTTTTTAGGTCCCCAAGGAACAAATTGACTGCCAGTGACCAGGGTGGCGGCATTCTCATTGACTTGGTAGTAATGGTCCGAGCGGTACCATGATTGACTGGGGATGTCAAACAGGTAGACGGGTTTGCCTTGATCCATAGCCAATTGCACGGTCCAACCAGTGCCTCCTTTCACGCGTTTATGATCCGGTTCCAAGATGCCAAAGGCATAGATGGTATGGGCTTTTTTGGCCAATTGATAATTGCGTTGCAGCAATTGCAGGGTGTAAAAATGACTGGGCATTTGTTTGCCTAGTTTCTCAGCCGCCTGGTGAAGATGGGGGTTGGCTAGCATCAGGACTTCCACCGTAGAAGGGGTGATGAAAGTGGATCGAGGATGGTTCGGGGGGACCAGGACTTCTAGTTGCATCCCAAAGTGTTTGGCCTGTTCTTCCACGAGGGCATCCGTACCTTTGGCTCCCCCGGTGTAGACCACATGGCCATGACCCACTTGCAGTTCCAAGGCACCGAGATCTTGTTCTCCGATCATGTCAATGTCTGGGGGCATGGCTTTTGAGAATGAAGATCTAGTGACCAAGGGAGCTCCTTAAATAGGGGCAGTTGACCAATGGGAAGACAAGAGGACCTTAGTTGGATTGAACAAGCTGACCAATGGGAAGATAACAAGTCCTTATAGGGGTAGGAGAAGCTGACCAATGACAGTCAAGGGTCTAAGGTATAAAAAGGCAGGGTCGGTAGGGGTTGACATCAACCTTTGAGTACGATGTCCACCGATCGGAAGAGAAAATCAACCCATCCCCCAGAGGGGAAAAAGAAGAAGAAGAGCATTCAACATATGACGCCCGTGGACTGTGATCCTGTGGTATGCGACGTGGTGGAAGACACCCGAGCTGCTGTGGAAGACATGATGAAAGAATTGAATGACATGGTGGAGCAATCACCCCCATCACCTCAATTCACCTTGACGACCGTGTATGATCCTCCCAGTTCAGTGGACACTATGGTATGTCCTTACCATGAGGTGCGTTTGGAGGCCCGAGAATCTCAAAAGGGATGGAAGTATGTGAAATGTCCCATGCAACCGTGTTTGCTGTTTTGTGGTCAAGATCAAGTTCTGGAGTATATGAAAGCCGTGTATAGTCAACCTCATGTAGAAGTGTTGGACATGTGGGGTGGTTTACAATGCTTTTGCCGTGAACCCGCTACGCTACAACAGAGTCATTCGACCCAGAACCCCGATCGGTTGTTTCTGACTTGTTCCAAGAAAACGTGTGGCTTCTTCCGATGGGCCGATCAACCCTTGGGTTCCAAGTACTGGACGTGGTTTCATGACACCCCTCCCAAAAAAGCCGATCAACAAGCTGAAGCACCCACCCGTGATGCTCAAGGATATCCCAAGAGGGGCTATGACATCCCTGGCCCTCCAGTCCGAAGGAAAGAGGACAGGCCCCTGACAGACTATGAGAAACAATTGTTACGAGAAATTCAAGAGCTCAAGAACCGTCAAGAAATGATGGTAGCCCCGGCACCACCACCCCCCAAGTACAGTGACAGTGTGGAGAACTGGCAGAAAGGTCTAGAGACCGTCAGTTATGGCCGTCTAGGTCTCTTTTAAATGAGAGAACGAATAAAATGTTTTATCAATGTCACCATGGAGTCCGTGTGTGATGCGTGGGAGTCTATCTTGTCCCTGGGGCAATGGCAATGTCATCAAACCCTTTGTCAAGTCTTATATGATCATCAACCCGGGTCCCAAATCCCCATACCCCCATGTCCCGAGGACACGCATCCTCTCCACCTCTTTGAAGAAACCCATGTGGACCACAGCCTGTATCGATGGGTGGTGTTTGTCTTATGGTTAAAAGCTCACCCAGAGGCATGGCAATGGTATCGAATCATTCAAAAGCAGCATCCCCACACAGTCCCTACCATATCGACCTTATGGGATGAATGCCAGAACGTATGGCCCCTCGAAAGAAAAAGGTCTCCCCATCATGGTTGAATCGTTACCACGATCCTCGAGCCCCCGGCAGTTTAGGAGGCGTGCAACGGTTTGCTAAAGCCCATCGTCTCCCTTTGAAAAAAGTCCAACGGGTCTTGGAACGGGATTTGGCCTATACGTTACATAAACCACGACGTCGTCGTTTTCCCACCGTCCCCGTCATTGTAGGAGGATTAGATGATCAATGGGTCGCGGATTTAGTAGAAGTGCAACCCTTGGCCAAGTATAATCGGGGCATACGCTACTTGTTGACGGTCGTGGATGTCTTGTCCAAGTATGCGTGGGTCCAACCGTTGAAAGACAAAACCGGGGTGGCGTTGGTCCATGCCTTTGACAAGATTTTGAAAGGACGACGTCACCCGAATCGATTGCAAACGGATCGAGGGAAAGAATTTTACAACCGGACGTTTCAACGATGGCTGGACGAGCAAGGCATTCAACATTTTTCGACCGAAGGGGATGCGAAAGCCAGTGTGGTGGAACGATTTAACCGCACCTTGAAAGAACGGTTGTACCGTTATTTCACCGCGGCCAACACCTTACAGTTTGACGATGTCTTACCCGAGTTGGTGCAAGGCTATAATGCCACCCGGCATCGAAGTATTGGTATGGCCCCTCAAGACGTGACGTGGGACAACGAAGAAGCCGTGTGGAAACGATTGTATGCCCAACGGTTGAAAGACCAGAAAAAACCTAAATTCAAAGTCGGAGATCGTGTCCGTCTCAATAAGATTCATCGTACCTTTGCCAAAGGCTATTTACCCGGTTGGACCGAAGAAGTGTTTGTGGTGCATCGTGTGATCCCTGGATCTGTGCCCACGTATAAGATTCACGAATGGGATGAGACCCCCGTCCAAGGTACGTTTTATGAAGAGGATTTACAAAAAGTCCATGTGTCCGAGGTGTTTCGCATCGAGAAGGTACTTAAGCGACAAAAAGATCGTTGGTTGGTCAAGTGGAAAGGGTGGCCCGACAAGTACAATAGTTGGATTCGTAGTCAAGACGTCACGGCTCTCCAACCACCCCAGAGGAAAAGCCCACCCAAACGACAACTGAAGACTAAAGAGACAAGCCCACCCAAAAGACGACGACGTGACTAAACAATGACGTTGGTGCCCAACTCTTCGTTTTACGTGACGTTGATGAGTCATGCGAGTACCAAAGAGTTTCCTGGGAACAAGAGTCATCATTTCAGAAACCGATTGCCTAAACCCATCCGATTTGTGGGACGAGGATGGATGGTGGGTATGGTGAGTTTATCCTTACCCACCATTCCCGTGATAGCGGAAGAAGGAGGCGTGGGTGATTCCCATCCTCTGTTGTATGTACGATGGCACGAACGGGTGTATGCCCAAGACGATCAAGGCAACGATCGATGGTGGCATCAACGTCGCGAACTCACTGTCTACGGGCGAGATATGAGAAAGGAATTGGCCTCCTCGACGGGATTGCACTTTTTTCATCAACTGGTGTACCGTTACGTGCAAGCCCGTGCCAAAGAAACCGAACCCAAAAACAAATGGGCCGAGGACAATGGCGTCAAATTATACCCGACGTTTGAATGGACCTCCGAAGGGGATTTGGTGTTGAATACCGTCAATGTGGATTACACACGACAAGTAGCACACGTGTCATGGGGGCGAACCTTGGCGCTGAGAATGGGATGGATTGAACAAGTGTCGACGGGCGTGTATCGATTGGGGCCCAATCTCTTGCAGGAATTTCATACGGACTCCATTCCCACCCCGACGGATATCCGCGATGCCGCCAACAACCCCATCTTTTGGAAAGTGGAGGGGGATTATCTGAACTTGAGTATGACGTGTAATTGGCGGTTTGTGAATGTGAACCAGACCTTTCGTCCCTCGTTGGAATTTCCCTCCACGCGTCCTTTGCACGTGTATTGTGATGTAGGCACCAGCAGCATGGTAGGGGGCCGTATCACCGATCTCTTACGAGAAATCAAGTACCAGCCTCAAAACACCACCCACTTTGAACCTCGACATATTCAATATATCCCAGTACGCAACGAAGTGGTGGAAATTGTCGAAACCCAGATGGCCGAAACCAATGGGGATCTGGTGAAATTTGGTGAAGGGCGTACCCTCCTGACCCTCCACTTTAAAAGGGAAGTGGTGGTGTGAAGAACAAAGACAACATGTCGTTCTACGTGACGTTACCCAGTCATGCCAACCGACGTGAATTTCCCAACAACCAACCTAATTCCTTCAAGATTCGTTTACCTCAACCGTTACAGCTCACGGGAGGTGGATGGCAAGTGGGGTTGAGTGCCATTTCCTTACCAGATGCTCGCGTCAATTTGTATGAGTTGGTGAAGAAAAATGGGTACGTCATGGGGACATCCTGGGGCCAAACCTATCCCAAACCGGGTGCAAAAGACGAGGAAATGACCTCGCGAGTAGACACCGCGCGAAGCATCATCAATGACGTCCAAGATTTGGATTGGGTGGTGGATGGCGTGAGTTTCATGAAAGCCATCATTACTCACTTGGAACAACAACGTATGGAAATGGCCATTCAAGGTGGTCGGTTTACCAATGATCAAGGCAAACACACCTACGTCAAGTTCAAGTGGGAAGGCGAGGATCTGCTCATCGACAACACCAATATCTGTCATTGCGGCACCGACACGCCAGCCCTGACCATCTACACCAAGTTGGCGCTCAAGATGGGATGGTTACGTAAAATTGACAATGTGTTGATTTTGGGACCCAACTTACAACAAGAATTCATGGGGGATCAAATCCCCAACATGACAAAACCCGCTGGCAACGATTGGAACGATGTGAACGACGATCAGAGCAAACCGGTCTTTTGGACGGTGCGTTCGTTTTTACCGGATTATTTACAATTGAGTATGAGTTGTAGTTGGCGTTTCACCAACTTGAATGTAGCGTTTCGTTCCGTGGTGGGTGAACCCACACGATCGTTGCACGTGTACTCCGACGTGGCAGGCAGCACAGTGGTGGGCAATCGCGTGACTGATTTGTTACGTGAAATCCAGTACAAGCGTGAAGCACGCGGCAACCTGTATTTTGAACCGTTACACATTCAATACATGTCTCTTCGTAACGAGGTGGTGGAAATGATTCACGTTCAAGTGGCTGAAACCATTGGTAGAGGAGGAGACTTGGTCAAGTTTGGTGAAGGTCATACCATTGTCACGTTACACTTCAAAAAGACATAAAAAAGAGAGACGAGAAGGGAACCCAAATCAATCATGCCTCCGAAACGACGACGACGACGACGACGACGACCACAGCGTCCACAAGCGGGGGAAGGGGTCAACGCGGTGATTGCCGGGATTCCTAAGGCCGCTTGGTCCATCACCAAAGGGGTCGAAAAGTTAGCCAAAAAGAATTACCTAAGATCAACGAAGAAACGTATGGAAGAAATGCGAAGTGGGAAACGCAAACGGTGGGCGGGGGAATCGTTTACGTGCAACGTCATGTGAGTATAAAAAGAAAACAAGAGTTGTGAAAACAAACAAAGATGTCCAAGACAAGAGTGCGTCGAAGGAGACGAAGAAGGCAACGAGGGGGTCTCTTGCCCCTGGCGGCCCTTATTCCAGCCTTGATCGCTGGAGGGAAAGCTGTGGCGTTGGGTGCCGCAAGTGGTGCCGCGAGTTACGGGGCTAAAAAAGGGTTGGAAGCCGCTTTTCGGAAAAAGCGACGATGACGGTATAAAAAGGGGAGTCCCATAAAGCCTAAACAAAACGTTTATCCCTGGTGAAGAAGGCACCATGCGTGGGGGAAGTTTGACACGATTTCGAACCGACGAGTGGTATGATCAACAAGGCAAAGGAGTGATGACGGATCTGATGCGTGGGGGGTTGCAAGGTCTTATAAGGACGCGAAATCCTTTAAAATTGCCTAGTAATATCAAGAGAGGCTTGGAAACGGGTTTGACACGAGGTATCAAACGCAAAGCCGAAGACGTCCTTAAAAAAGAAATCACCAAACAAGCCAAGAAAGCGTTGAGTCATAAGAACGTGAAAGACGCCGTGCGTGTAGCCACTGCCTTATTTCCCAAACAAACCAAACGTGCCCGTGATATTTTGGGAGTCTAATGGAACCCGTGCATTCACGACCTCGACGGATTCGTAGTAATCGAGGGTTGTCTCAATGGGGTGGACTGTATCCGTTTTGGAAACTCATGCGACGACGACAACGTGGTGGGTGGTTAAGTCCCGAGGTGATGAGAGTCCCCGGGTTTGATTTGAGACAACGTTTAGCCCGACGACGACGCTATAAAAACCCCTCACGACGACGACGGGGTACCACTCGACGACGACGCCGCTAAAATGACCGAAGCTGCCCCAGCGCATCCGAGTTCCGAAGGGACCGTCAACCCTGCCTTACGGATTTTCAAGGTGCCACCGACCGACATTAGCATCAATGCCTATCGCATGGTTACCATCCAACCCACCACCACGGGTATCAATCCTATGGAATTCATCATACCGGGGTTGGACGATTTTGTGGATTTGGGACGCAGTTACTTTACCATGGAATTGAGTTTGAAAAAGGCGAATGGTGCGAACTTGGTGGCCGCGGAGAAATTGTGGCCCGTCAATAATTTGGCCCATTCCATCATCAAACAAATTGACTTGCAGTTGAATGGTACGTTGATCAGTCCACAATCCGACACGTATCATTACAAAGCTTACCTAGAAAACTTGCTGAATTTTGACCGAGAAGATGGCAAGACCGTGTTAGGACCCCAAGGATGGTTCAATCAAGTGGATTTCCCACCCCAATGGACTGCCACCAACACAGACAAAGCAGGAAACCATCAACATTGGCAAGATCTGCCTGCTAATCATCAAGAGGCCTTCAATGCCTCTGCGGCCGAAGTGGAGAAGTATGCTGCAGGTGCCACCCACAGTCTAGTGTTTACCCCGCACTTGGAAGTCTTTCATACCGGCAAACTGTTGGTGCCAGGCATCGAAATCAAGATGAAATTTCATTTCAATGGTCCCAGCCTGTTTTTGAATGGAGTGGCTCTAGCTGGCCGATTGATGGAAGGCGATGTGAAACTACGGTTTCATCTCTGTCAACTGCGTTTGAATGACGCCATCTACCAGAGTATCTCTAGCAAAAGACACAATGAAGGCCAAGTGGCGGCTTACCCGACCGTCCGCAGTGAAATCCGGACCTTCAGCATGCAAAACAACCTGGTCCGCTTTGATATCCCCAACCTGTTTCAAAACAGAATACCTGACCGATTGATTGTGGGCTTACTGGACAGCCGTGCCTTCAATGGAGATGTGACCCGAGATCCGTTCTGTTTCCAGAAATTTGGTCTGAGTTCCATTAAACAGATTGTCAGAGGAGAAGAATACCCTTATGAAACCCTGCAGTTAGTGCACAACAATGGCACCCGAGATAATCTAGGCTACTTCCGTTTTCTGCAAGCCAGTGGTGCTTGGTGTAAAAAGAAAGGCAACATGGTAGAACTACTGGATTGGGGCCAAGGTAAAAATTGTACCTTGTTCATGTTTGACAATGTGGCCAATGGATGTGCTGACAGTCAAAACCTCAACCCCAAGCAAACGGGCGATTTACAATTGGTGTTGGAATTTGGAGCTGCCCCCGGTGTCAATATAACCGTACTCGTGTATGGAGAATTTGAGAATTTGCTGGAGATTGACAGGAACGGAGCCGTGTTGTATAACATTTACCAACACTGAAGATGGAACATGTGGCCTTGAATAATGTGCAATTGGATTATTTAGCCCGAGACGACCCCCAATTGAACCCGGTCTTTTACGGGACGGTGGCCTGTGATCGTTTACCCAAGAGTCCTGTCAAGACTACCCCTCAAGGGTACATTGTGAATACCGATCCACACGATCAACCGGGACAACATTGGTTAGCGGTGTGGACGGATGGAAAGGTGTGTGAAGTCCTGGACAGTTATGCTTTGCCATTGGATACGTACGTGCAAGCGACCCCGTTACGAGATTGGATTGTCCAACATTGGAAGTATGTAGTGACCAATGGCAAGTCCCTCCAAGCCATTACAAGCAAGAGTTGTGGTGATTACGCCTTGTTGTACTTGAAAGCCAAAGCCCGTGGACGGACCTTGCAAGCGTTTTTAAATGAGTTTTCGGATCATGATTATGTTAGTAATGACCATCAAGCCGGTCAACGCCTTCAACAATTGATTGTAGGCCAAGAAGCCAGATGGTATCAACTGTGTTGTCAGCCGTATCATCAATGTAATGCTTAAATAAAATTTGTTGGAAAAAAGTGGTGTCGGAGTCGTAGCTCAGTGGGTAGAGCCTTTGGACCTTTGATTCAGATAGGGATCGGGTCGTGCGTGGGTTCGAGTCCCACCGATTCCAATAAAAAGGTGCCTTTTTTTTTTCTAAGGGTAGTTCGTCATCATCATGCAAACGGGGAAACCGTTTCGTTTTCATACGCCTTCCTCTATCTTGGTGGTGGGTCCTTCGGGATGTGGTAAAACCGCGTTTACGGAAAAACTCTTGGTAGACAACCCGGAGTTGTTTGAAACCCCACCGACCCAAAGGCATTATTGTTATGGGGCCTGGCAAGATCGATTTCAAGGCATGCAAGATCAAGGGGTGGTGTTTCACGAAGGGATTCCCGATCATGAGGCGTTAGTGCAATGGTTTCCTGAAGGACAGGGGGTCCTGGTCTTGGATGATTTAATGGACGAAGGGAGTCACGATAAACGCGTGTTGGATTTATTCACCAAACATTCGCATCATCAAGGGGTGACGGTATTGTACTTGTGCCAAGACATGTTTCCCGTGGGTCGCTATGCGAAAAGTATATCCCGCAATGCCCATTACATCGTGGCGTTCAAGAACCCCCGAGATCAATTAGGGGTACGCAATGTCATGCTTCAATCGTTTCCGACCACGTGGAAAGACACGTTGGAGACGTTTCATCAAGCCACCACACGACCGTATGGGTATTTGGTCTTGGATTTACATCCGGCCTCGTCCGATCAACAACGGGTGTTGAGTCACCTGTTAAAAGACGAAGGATGGACTCGCACCTATCAAAAACGACTATAAAGGGAGCCCCTTGGAACAGGTAAAAAGAGAAAAGCAACCATGGCCGATGATGACCGTCAACCTCCGCAATCGTACGATACCGTGTCCCCGGCGGGGGTGGGGGCGGCCAGCGGCAATCAAATGTCCCCAAGGGCCTGGCAAGATTTATTTTGGTCGGGAGACCAAGGCCTTCTCGACGTCGCCCAGGAGGAAATAGGCGACGAACCCCTCTATCGGTTTATGCAATCCATCCCCCCTGTCGGTGTAGATGGTGTGCCCCCTGTGCAGGCCTCTTCCCCAGCCGGGGTAGGAAGTCCAGGAAATCAACCATCTTCTGGTGCTCGAACCCCTGCGACTCCCCCAAGCGTACCCTTGGCAGCGGGTGCTCGAACAGCAGCGGGTACTGGGGGTAATGGGCGTGGTGGTGGACGTGGTGGACGTGGTGGTGGACGCGGTGGTGGAAGCGGTCGTGGACGTGGTGGTGGTGGTGGTGGACGTGGTGCTGGTGGTGCTGGTGGTGGTGGTGGTGGTGGAGGTGCTGGTGGTGCTGGTGGTGCTGGTGGTGGTGGTGGTGGTGGTGGTGGTGGTGGTGGTGGTGGTGGTGGTGGTGGTGGGGGTCGTCGGGGGCGACGACCGTTTCGAATACGAGGACGACGACGAAATACCCCCACTTCCCCTTTGACACCTGCCTCCAATCCAGCTACCCCTCGAGGATCTTGGACATCTGGGAGTTCTGGTAGACAGCCTCGTACCTTGCGTCAAGCGGATTTACAACGACGTTTACGGATGCTGTTACAAGATCAAGAACAGTTGGCCCAAGGACGTGAAATTGCTAATGTCACCATGACCAATAGCATTGTGACCAGTTATAAACAAGGAGGAGCACCGAGCGTACAAACCTCGTCGTCCCGTGTTTCGCCGTAAAGATGAAAACCGTCGTGTCGTTATTGAATGGATCGAAACAACATGGTCTTCCCTTCCCCCCGGAATTATTACAACGGATGGATTCCTTGTATGCCTTTTATCATCAACAATGGTGGTGTTATCGAAAAATGTTGAATCATTACAGGTGTATCAATGCCTTGTTCAATGGCATGGCCTTACTCCTGATGGCTGCCGGTATGATTGCGGGTCCCCTTTTGGAAAACAGTACGTTGGTAGCCTGTTTGGCGGCGGTGGGGACCGTGGTCAAAGGATGGAATGATTTTAAACAATACCGATTTAAAGTGACCATGAGTCGATTTGCGTTTACCACTTATGCCAAAGCCTTGACCGAATTGAAAACCCATGTGCGGGGTATTCCCTTAGAGGATCTGGAACGATTTTTAATCAAGATGCAAACCTTGGATGATACCATTGTGGATTTCACCCCTCCGTTACCCAAACGATGTGTCCAAGATTACCATGGTCATTTTGTGTACCAACCCTTGGAAGGCCTATGCTATGTAGACGGATGTCCTCGTCCCTTGAGACCCAAAGACTATTGGATCCATAAAAAGCCGCTCCCTCCTAGTCCCACACTCTTAGAACCATGGCCGTCCAACAACGACGACGCAGAAAAAGGAAACAACGAGGAGGGGCTTTAATGCGTCGCAAACCCCGTTTGGTGGATAAAATTGCCCATGGCATGAGTATGTTTCTATCAGGTCCCGCCCCTGGGTTTGGACTGGCTTTAGGCAAATTAGGCGGACAAGCCTTGAAAGGCATTACCGATAATGTACAACATGTCCGACGACAACGAGGTGGGGGTTGGTGGCAAGATTTCAAACGCAATACCCGTCAAGGCTATAAAGAGACGCAAGACCTCATCAAACAAGACAAAGCCCTTCAACGTCTATTGACGGGTCGACCATGGTGAGGAGACGACGACGACGCCGTCGTCAACGAGGCGGTTTTTTAAATCTATTGGTCCCCGCCATGGTAGGATTGGGGAAAGCCGCGGCCTTGGAAACGGATAAACGTATAAAACGCACGATTCAAAAAGCCAATCAACGGTATCGTCGTCGTCACCGATAAAGGATGCAACGTCTTCGACGTCAATTCCCGTTTTTACGGTCCATGTTACAAGAAGCCAATGGTTCCAAACGTCAAGAGTTGTTACAACATGCCAATGCCGATCAAATCAATGCTGTGAGTGAACTGGTGTTGAACTTCTTAAAAAACAAGATTCCTGTGACCCCACCCATGCTGGCTAAACTTCAACCCTATAAAAAGGTACTCCGTGATTTGGGACGTCGTCGACATTCCGTCAAAAAACGTCGGGCGTGGTTAGTCCAACAAAAAGGACAAGGGTTGTTTCAAGGACTTCACGAGGTGTTATGTCAATGTCTTCGTTAACCCTCCCTACGTGGATAACTCTATTACAAGAGGCCAATCGGGCCACCGACCAGTGGAAAGACGAGTGTCATTATTGGAAGCATAAATATCACCTGTTGTATCGAGAGTACCAACACATCTTGAGGGCCCGTCTTTGTAAGAGTTGCCGTGACCAGGAAGACGGGGAACTTTGCCCCGACTGTAGTCAACGAACATGGACGAGGTGTACATGATTCCCCACAAGGACTTGGAACAACTCATTCAATATTACAAAGGAGAACTCACCGAAAATGCCTTGTTGAACAAAGCCGCCACGCTGGCCGCTAAAAAACATGTCTTGTTAGCCAATCCCGAATTACCTCCAGCCTTGGTCAATGCTCAAACCAAACCGTTGAGTCAAGAATTAATCAAGTTAACCAAACGCATTCGTCAATTTCCTGGCGGGGTGGGGGTTGGTGCCCCGGGTGCCCCGGGTGGTCCACCAGGTGAAGAAGAAGAAGAAGCCGGGGATTTGGTGACGGGACCTGTGGAACAATGGTTGAAGCGCATGATAAAAGGCAGCCCGTCGACGCCCAAACCACCCATTACCCCTGCAACCAAGAAAGGCAAAGGAGCAGCCACTACCAGTAAGATTCCCATTGTTAAGAAAGGGAGCCCATCCACCAGTCGAGGGGATAGCCGGTCACGTTTAGAAGCCATTCGAGAACAACGCAAGGCTTTGGAAAAAAAGTTAGCCGAGAGTCGCAAAGGCAAAGGACCCGCTCGTGAAGTGGAACGATTGAAACCTTTACCCGGTTGGGAAGATTGGGCCCAAGGCAAAAAGTTACGACGTCGATTGGATTACGACGACAGTGACTAAAACATGCCCACCAAGAGAAAAAGGGGTATCAAACGGAAACGCCCCCAACGAGGAGGGGCCTTGGATGTGCAAAAATGGATTGCAAAAACGGGCAAAGAATTTCATTGGCCCGGTTATCAGTACATGGGCCCTGGCACCCATTTGGCTAAACGTCTGAAACGTGGGGATCCCGGGATCAATCGCTTGGACCAAATTGCTAAGCAACACGACATTGATTACAGTCGTGCCAAGAATTTGCAAGATAAATGGAAAGCCGATACCAAGATGATCCAAGCCATTGATCGCTTACCCGGCAAGAAAAACAAGACGGAACGGGTGGTCAAGAAAATCATGCAAGCCAAGAAACGTTTAAAATTGTAAACATTTAATTAACATGTTGAGTCAAAAAATGTTACATTGTTATTCTGCAGTTCGGTAGTCTCAAGCAGGATTGGCGAGACAAAACCCATTGTGATGCCAGATAAAATAAAAAACAATGTCACTTGTGTCATTTTGATTGATGAGTTGTCAAGTTCATTTGTTCTCTCACAAATACTGACACGGATGTTCTGCCAGAGACGAGGGGGGTTAAGACATGAAATCAAACAATAAATCCACCCCCTCGTCGGATGACATGTCATGAACGAGGTCTTCAGGGGGCACCAATGCCTCCAGATCAAAAGTCTCGACATTGTTCATGACCTGCTGCCAATCCTCGGGTGACATGTCTTTCAATAACTCCTGCAAATACGAAACATTCTCCCAATCAGGGGAGTCCGCAACTTGCACGCCCCCCGAATCCAAATCAAACACAGTATGAGAGTCCGTGGGCGGTCCGTTTGTATCGCCCCCCGAATCCAAATCAAACACAGTATGAGAGTCCGTGGGCGGTCCGTTTGTATCCACAGATTCCTGCGTCACAGGAACGGATTTCAAATAATCCGTCAGGGGGATGGTTAATGTCAAAGGTCCTAAAGCCTCCATTTTCTCTCGAGTTCTCTTTTTCTCCAGCAGGCGGGCTCGAGTGCTCTTTTTCTCCCGCAGGCGGGCTCGACGACACCTCTCTTTCTCCGTCAACACCTCTCGATGGGTCTCCCGATATTGTTGCTCCTTCTCCAGGAGGTGTTCCAGATTCTTTTCCCGGTAGCGTTTTTGGGCCTCCGCCAGCTGGGCTCGATTCCTTTCTCGGTAGAGCCTTTGCTTCTCCAACAGCTTGGCTCGATTCCTTTCCCGGTAACGCCTATTACACTCAGCCACGCGCTCTGGATACCTTGCCTTGTAGTGCTGGCGGGCCATCAACAGCTGTTTACGACGTTTGTCCCGGTAACACTGGCTGGACACCGCGATGAACTCTCGATTGTTTTCTCGGTACTTTTTTTTGGAGGCGGCCAGTTTCTCTCGGTGTTCGGCCCGGTACCGTGCACATTTGACCATGTTGCGTGCTCGTTTAGCCCTGAGGACTGCCCGTTCGTACTCGTCATAGTCGGAGTCGTCGTCGTGGGGGTCATAGTCGGAGTCGTTGGTGGAGTCATCATCGTTGTTGTCGTGGGGGTCATAGTCGGTGTCGTTGGTGGAGTCATCGTCGTCGCTTTGATGGTAGCTGACGGGGGGTCTGTGACGGCGGCTGTGGAACTGTCTTACGCGGGACATCGGGAGAGGGTGGCGGTGCTCGGGGAGGTGTGGCTGGCCGCTTAAATTGATGGTGCCAGTTGGTCCAGCAATAATCCAACCCCTCGATGTACCAGTCACAGGTCATGTGAGGGTAACAATATACTTGTAAACGAACGGCCTCTTCGGCTCGGCGTTTCTGCGCCTCGACTTTCTCCGGTTCCAGTTCCTTTAACCTTTCAGCAAACTCCGCAAAGGTTTCCTCCTCCTCTTCCAACTCCCTCTTCACTCTCTCTAAGATCTGTTCAACTTCTAAATCGACTTCAAACTCCTCAAAGGCTTCTAATAGCTTCTCATGGCCAGCGTCCATTTTGAAATGACTCACCTCGAGGGTCGATCTGTTTTATAGTCTCTCATTCGTTCCCGTCATGCACCATGGACCCTAACTAGAGAGGGGGGAGGGGGGTCCCCCCACCTCGTCCCACCCCTCCCTAGGGCACCCTGTTTAGTGATTGGCTCCTTCCCCTCCCACGTGACATTTTGGTTCTCTATAAAAACAGAGCCCTGATCTCCAGTGACTTCATCTGATCATGTCCTCTCAAGAAGACGATGTGGCGGGGCCAAGTGGCCTCGCCCACCATGAGGTTTTAGCCATGCTCGGTTTAACTGATTCAGAAGACGACACCAATTCCTGTATGGGGCCTTTGATTTCTACCGAAAACATGGCGGACAGTGACGACGACATTTGTCAAGAGGCCTTGAACCAATGGGAACAAAGTGGGGGTGGATTGGATCCCTCTGAACACGTTACCTTCGACTTTGAACTCGAACCTTTTGTGAATCGGAAGAGTGATCGCATGGGGGTACAAGAACGTCATTTCAAGACCCAGTTACGCCAAAGGGGGAACTTGCTTCCAGGCCAAAATATAACCCAAGCTCTGCAAGATGGATTACGTCGAGCCGTCGATCAAGTGTTAACCACCACCACCCCCGACCTCCACGATCAAGATCGCCTCTACTTTACCATAGCATCCGATCGCCTGCACAATAATTTTCAGGGGTGGGGATTACGTGCAGGTGAATGGCGTCGAGACACAGAACGGGTGGAGGCGCTGTTCCAACGTTTAGCCCAAGCCCTCAACAGCAACGAACAATTTGAAATGGATGACTCCTTTCAAGTCTCCATCACTCAAGTTCATCATGCTCCTCAAGGTACCGGCAGACCCCGTCGTGGGAAACCAGGGCATCCTACCATGGCCATGTTAACGGCCAACAAAAAATCGGTCATCCGCATCCAAAATGATGATGAGCTCTGTTGTGCCAGAGCCCTCGTGGTCGCCAAAGCTCGCGTGGACCAGCACCCGAAATGGTCATCCATTCGACAGGGAAGTCAAATCCAGCGAACCCTAGCTCTGGACCTCCAGAATGAAGCCAAGGTACCCTTGGGTCCTTGCAGCTATGACGCCTTAACGGCTTTCAGCAAGGCCCCCTCCCTCACCGGTTACCAGATCATCCTGGTGGATGCACAGCGATCGTTCCACATCACCACGTTTGGACCCCTTTCTGACAAACAACTGATCCTGTTGCACAACCAAGACCATTATGATGTCATCACCAAATTGCCGGGATTTTTCGGGTCCAGTTATGTGTGTGCGGATTGTTGGAAACCCTACAACACCGAGGGACGTCATCGATGCACCAAGACCAAGTTGTGTGGAGCCTGTCGACAGAAAGATTGCCCAGACTTTCAACATGCTTACCCCCGACACCTGAAAGCCACTCAACGTTGCAAGTCGTGTCATCGGGACTTTTTTGGACCCGCGTGTTACGAAGCCCATTCCAGCAAGACCCATGCGGGCAAACCCGTCACGGGCCTCCAGACCTCCGTGTGCTCTCAACGACACCGATGCCGTTACTGTTATCAACAAAATGTGGGCTTGTCCCGCATTCAACGTCACCTTTGTTGGCACGTGGATTGCCCGTCTTGTCATCAGTACGTCGACGCTGACAAACACCGTTGTTTTATACAAAGAGCCCCCAAACCTCAAGACCAAAAGAAGAGAAAGAGGACCCGTCAAAAAGGTCCTGGCGCCAAACGAGGTGCCGCCGCCGCGGAACCCCCTGCCTCCTCCTCCGAGGACGAGGACGAGGAAGACCTGCCTCCCTTACACGTCTTCTTTGATATCGAAGCCATGCAACCCCACGGAAAACACATTGCCAATCTCGTCGTGGCCGAAACCGAAGACAACGATGAACCCAAACCTTTCCCAGGTTCCACTTGTATCCGTGACTTTCTGGAATGGCTGGATGCCTTGACTCTTCACGATACCCGTCAAGTCAACGTCATCGCTCATAATTTTCAAGGGTACGATGGGTACTTTATCATCCAAGAATACTATGGGGAGAACCGCATCGTCCAACAACTCCGCAACGGATGTAAACTCTTAGAGATCAAACATGACCGCATCCGCTTCATTGATTCCATGAGTTTCTTCCAGATGCCCCTCTCCGCGTTTCCCAAAACCTTTGGCTTGACAGAACTCTGCAAAGGCTATTTCCCCCACAAGTTCAACATACCCGGTGATGAGTATCAAAACTACGTGGGCATCCTCCCCTCACGCGATTACTACATGCCTGAGAGCATGACACTCGAAGGAAGACAAGCCTTTGAAACCTGGCATCAACAACAACGCGACCAGGGGGTGGTGTTTCATTTTCAATAAGAGTTATTGGCCTATTGCAGTTCCGATGTACGACTCCTCAAACAAGGATGTCTGACTTTCAAACGCATGTTTGAAGACTTAACAGGCTTCAATCCCTTCGATCACGTCACCATTGCCTCCGCTTGTAATCGAGATTTACGTATGAACCGGATGATCCCCAACAGTATTGCCAGCGAACCCACCGGTCAGAACGGGTGGAGAACTAACAACATCAACCAGTCCCTCCCAGCCCTTCACTGGTTAACCTGGTGCGATCACCAACTACGTCAACGCGCCCTCCAAGATCTTACCCCCGACGATCTACTGGCCAGTGCCAATCCAAAGCCTCAGTACATCCAACATGTCCGAAATGAAGGCGAGTATAAGATCCCCGGGACCAACATCCATGTGGATGGTTATTGCCCCGACACCCACACCGTCTACGAATTTCAAGGCTGTTTCACCCACGGATGCCCTACCTGTTATCCCCATCGCTACGAACAACATCCCCGCAACTATGATCGGACGATGCATGACCTCTATGACGTCACCCAAGACAAAGTCCAAAAGCTTACCGACCAAGGGTACAACGTCATTCAAATGTGGGGATGCCAATGGGACCACCTCCGAGACACCCACCCAGAGATGGACTCCTTCGTCCGGGAACTCAACTTTATCCAACCACTTGAACCTCGAGAGGCTTTCTGTGGAGGTCGTACCAATGCCATCAAACTCTACCATCATATTACCCCTGGCCAAAAAATTCACTACATCGATGTCACCTCCTTGTACCCGTGGGTCAACAAGAAGTCCACCTACCCCAAAGGGCATCCGAAAATCATCTTCACCCCGGGTCACACGGACATACACCAGTACTTTGGTCTCATTCAATGCAAAGTCCTGCCTCCCCGTGAATTGTACCATCCCGTGCTGCCTTACCGTCATGACAACAAACTGCTCTTTCCACTCTGTGCCCGTTGTGTGGAAGAAGAAATGGACAAACCTCTTTTGGACAGATCCTATCATTGCCCACACACTGACGACCAACGAGCCCTCACCAGTACCTGGTGTACCCCAGAGTTGTATAAAGCCGTGGAGTTCGGGTACCAAGTCCAATACATCTACGAAGCTTGGCATTTTGAAGAGACCTGTGAGGGCCTCTTCGCCGATTATGTTAACACCTGGTTGAAAATCAAACAAGAAGCTAGTGGGTGGCCTAAGGATGTCACGACAGAAGAAGAAAAGCAACGTTACATTGAACAATACTTTCTGCATGAAGGCATCCAGTTGGAATACAACAACATCAAGAAGAACCCGGGCCTGCGTACCCTAGCTAAGCTCATGCTCAACTCCATGTGGGGTAAGTTTGGACAACGCCTCAACAAAACCCAAATTCAAGCCTTCGATGACCCTCATGCCTTCCACTGTTTCTTGGATAGCGATGCGTTAGACGTACGTCACGTGTCCGTCGTCACCGACCAAATGGTGGAGGTACACTACCAGAACCAAAAAGAGGACATCCGCGTCTCACCCAACCTCAACATTTTTGTGGCCTGCTTCACCACCTGCCACGCCCGCCTTAAATTGTATGACACCCTCCAAGCCTTAGGGGAAAGAGTCCTCTACTTTGACACCGACTCCGTCATCTACCTGGAGGAAACACCCACTCAATTCCAACCTGTCTTGGGTTCCTATCTAGGGGACTTCGCCTCCGAATTAGCTAAGGATGAATACATTCAAGAATTTGTCAGTGGAGGACCCAAGAACTATGGGTATACTACGAATAAAGGAAACGTGGAATGCAAGGTCAGAGGCTTCCGACTCAACAGCGAAGGACACACCCAGTTGAATTTTGACATCATGCGTCAGAACGTCAAGGACGAAATCCAGAAACCCCTTCCAAAACCAAGGGAAATACAGGTTATCAACTCCCACCAAATTGTTCGCAATCCAGCCAATTACACCTTGCTGACTGAACCCAAACATAAATGGTACAAGTTAGTCTATGACAAACGAGTCATTGATCACAACACCTTCAAGACCTACCCCTATGGCTACCAGTGAAACCCCCAACAAGATCGTCGATTGTGATGTGGAACCCTCATATCAAATAGGAACACAAACCACAGTTATTGTAAAACAAAGCAATCAAAATGTGATTTAGGAACACAAAGGAAAACCACAGTTATTGTAAAACAAATCAATAAAAAATGTAATTTATTCATTTTGTGTACTTTTCAAGGACCACCCACGTTCCCCCAATTGGACTTTGGACTTTGCGCCCGCGTTTTCTCTGCGGTTTTTACTTCCTCTTGAGCCCACGATCCCTTTTTCACACTGGTCAGCGGTTTCCCATTCTAAATCACGTGACTTCCGGTTCCCATGAGCCCACGATCCTTTTTTTCCACTGGTCAGCGGTTTCCCATTCCAAATCACATAACTTCCGGTTCCCATGAGCCCACGATCCTTTTTTTCCACTGGTCAGCGGTTTCCCATTCCAAATCACATAACTTCCGGTTCCAGGCACTTCCGGTTCCTGTGACGTCATTGATTTGCTCTCGACCAATCAGAAGCCAGTATTTTGGCCAAACGAGCCCCCCTTACTACTCAGCGCTCTAAGCAATTGGGCTAACAAGCCAACTGGGAGCAGGTCGTTAAATTGGTTCGTAATATACCCGGGAAAGATGAAGATGAAATTATGAATATATGAAATTCATATATTTGAACTGCAGAATGAAGAAATAAATGTAAAGAAGATCCTCGCAGTTATTAACGCAACTTATGCAGTTGCGAAAAGAAAGCCTGAAAAAATCAGGCTTGCCGGGATTCGAACCCTGACCTCTGCGATTCCGGTGCAGCGCTCTAAGCAATTGAGCTAACAAGCCAACTGGGAGCTGGTCATTAGATTGGTTCGTAATATACCTGGGAAAGATGAAGACGAAAATATATGAATTTTATCTATTCATAATTTCATCTTCATTTTTCCCGGGTATATGTTGTTTTTTTATTGAGCTTTTTGAAACTTTGAGGTTTTTGAGACTTTGCAAACTCTTTGTAATTGACAATAGGTTTAGACTGTGGCATAATTTTCATGTTTCATTTGGAACAAACAAGCAGGAGTAAATTGTTCAATGAAAGGCTAACAAGTTCGCTTGATTTTTTCCAGTCTCTGGCAGGGATCCATATTTACTTTTTTTCCAACTCATCAGCCGGCCAATTATGTCAGAAAAGATACTTGCCCTGACAAAATTTTACTTTCTCGTTAAAAATTGCATAATAGTCTTAAAATACAGTCAAAAACTAAAAGTCAACATCGAGTAAGTGGAAAGGTTGCATTTTATTTTCACCACGTTACTGCAGCAGCACTGCAGTAAGGCCCCCGCCCCGTCAAATACTTTCATTTTACAAATCGAACTACACGGACTTAAAAGATAGACCTACTTTAATTTGCATGGCAAACACTAAACGTTTAACATTTTTTTACTAAACTGCATTTGCTAAATAAATTACGAGTATTTCTTGATCAAACTTTCAATTTGGCGGTCTTCATCAACATCACTGTCAATGTCACTTGCATCCTCAACAGCACTGTCACTCTCATCTAAATCCTCTCCCTTGTCAACACATCCAAGTCTACACCTGCATCACTCTCTTCCTCATCTTGCTCTTGATCATTCAATATGACCTCTACAGCATCACTAATGCGCCACAATTCATGTACAGCCAAAGAGCGAGTGTCTTCGTGTTTGCATATTGCTGAGAACTACGAACTCACTTCTGAGAGTACCCCATACAATGACGTATGCACAACAAAACAAAGTTTACAGTAGAGAATCACCTACCCTACAATCAGAGGTTTCTTGGTCACCCCATGTTCCAGTGGGCAAATGAACATAGGTTAACAAAGAAACCTGTACTTGCAGTTTAGCGATCACCGAATGGCTGGTGGACATTCAAAACACAGGTACATTGACTAGTGAGAAACTGGAAAAAAATATTTTGCCCCTGAAAAATTACTCGTCTGCCGGACGAGTTTGTGATTTTTGATACTCGTCCGTAGGACTTTATAGTCATCTTGGACAACCTGATGACTGCTAATATGGATCCCTTCTCTGGAAATACACCTGTATTTGTCGTCATAGGGTGCTAGTTCGGTGTTTTCGTGTGTTACAGTTTTGTTTGGCCCATGAGCTAATGACTGTGGATAAAGATGGCGACAAATTCCAAGATAATATTGATGCCATGGTCCTTTTGAGGTGTGGAGAAATTTTGTCCTATTTTTAGTCTGTTTTATCTCGGTGAGGATAAGTTTCTTTTTTCTTCTAACCCTAACCCTAACCTTACCTGTTAGGAACTAGTAAAGAGGTACCAAAAAACATTTCCTGAAAGAATGAATCATAACACTCAAGGATTTCTTGTATCAATCTTTAGAACTGCCTTGTACAAAGGGAAAATTTTGAACCACTGGTTATACAATATTTTATTTTTGTCATCAGATGCAGTGTTGGATTGGTTAAAGCACATCAGATATTCAGTGGAAAAAGTGTGTTCTTGGTCTCTGTACTGTTTTAGTTTCTGTGATAGTTGAATAGTATCTCTCTAGGATGGTGTATCTTTGTTTAACGAGTACCAATGACTAAACTTCAGTGGGTACCCTGTGATGGGATAGCATCCAATCCAGGGTGTGGAAAGTAATACTCCTTGTTGCTTTATGTTGGTATCCTGTGATGGCTTGGCATCCCATTCAGGAGGGAGTATCCAAGGTTGCTACATTATTAATGCAGATTAAGGAGGCTCACAACAGTTTTTTGACCTTGGAGTGTATCTTTTGAAATCAACATTTCGCATAGAAGACAAACTTCGATTTTCTTGATACTACACCATCTTTTCGACAGATGACCAAAGTTTAGCTTTTCACCGGTTTTCTAGCAACAACTGTCACCATAGCAATGGTGATGGACAACCCCTCGTTTTAAATGATGTTGACTGTCTCGAGATCTAGTCAGACACTATCAACAAGTTAATTGAGTTTGCAATACATGTCTCGGATGAAAGATTATCTGTTATCCGCTGGTGGGTGTCATAAATTTACAAACAATTTACAATGATATAGAGAATATAACTAATTAGATGGCCCCCCACAAGGCACGGCCGTTTAAGTTTGTGCGATTTCGTATTCTTGAAGGTCACAGGTGATTGATTGGTATGCTTATGATATATACTGGGAAGGGAGGGATGGATGTGGGTTGTATTCTTGAAGACAGGTATAGATGTATGTGCTTGACAACATATGTATAGCTTTGTACGTTTTCCCGCGCTAGGCAGGTCTTTGTTTTGAGTTTGGATTCAATTGTCTGTTATTAGCGTTTAAACGTTAAATGTGTCTAAGACCAAATCTTTTTAACCAATGAGGGCACCCCTTTTTTTGGAACGAATCTCTATTAACAAAAGAAACACTTATTATAACAATGTACATACAAAACAAGACTAATTTAAGATACAGGTAAATACAACACTAACTAGTTTACAATAGACGCTAATACACCTAATTACACCTTAATTACTGTCCACATACCGCTACACATAAATCATGTTTTGTAAAAGCGTATAGTTTGCGAGGTTTAACTTGCAACAGAAGTTGAATAATTGCGGTTTCTGCGACATCACGCGCTTTCGTCTGTTGGCATTTTTGGCAAAAACTTGGTGAAGGGAGACGCCCAGGGAGGTACTCAAAAGTTTCAAGTGACGGGGATGATCGAATGGGGCCAAAAATCAAAACCCAAAAAAATCCCCAGGGCTTCCAACAAAACCCAAAAAAATCCCTGGACCAAAACTTAACCCCTAAAAAATCCCATGCCGAATTTCCGAGCCTTAAAAACTTCCAGAAAGGATTAAATGATATAACACCAAAAAAAAAACACACACTAGAAACTGAATGTTTGTGTTTGTTTATGTTCATCATACCAGTTGATTTTATCTTTTCCTCATCTGGTAGTCATTCTAACAACACCGCGGACACCCATGAACATCTTTTGTTTCAACAATAACATTATGAATGACACTCTAAACAAGACCACCCGGGCAAGAACAAGTTTAGTTGTACTTTATTCGCAGAACTACAACTATGGCCATTAGACCTTGGGACACTTGGTAATATTTCAATGAGAAGTAAGAAAATGTAATCTCCAGTGTAATTAGAAGTCTTTTACAAGTTTTATGACTATCTCTGCCCCCCCCCACCTCCCCAAACAATTTTGTACAGGGGGGGAGGGGGCGAGGCAAGAGTATTTTTCAAATGACGCTAACGGGACGCCATTTAAGCAAAGTGTCCCAAGACTTATGGCCATAGTTGTAGGTGGCCAGGACGCGCGGGCACTAACACGAATCTTCAGATTGTTTTGAATACCCCCCAAAAAATCCCTACTTTAAATTAAGCCACCCAAAAAAATACTTGCCAAATTTTCCTTCCCAAAAAAATCCCGGAATAAAAAATTTCAATTGACAATAAAAACTAACGGTAAAAATTCACGACGTTTCGACCGCTCTTCGGTCATTATCAAGCGAAATGTTGAGAAAATGAATTTGCATAGATATGTAAAGTGACAAAGGGGGCAAAAATATGTAAGGAAAATGTATGAGGTAAAAATATGTAAAAGTAGCTAAAAGTATGTGTAAAAAGAATTTGTTAAAACAATAAGAGCATGCAAAAAACTTACTATATAAAAACTAATTATTTAAAAACCTTCGCACGGATTGAGTTGGTCTGTACATTGAGACTTGATCTCAGTTCATGGATAAAAAACATTTCGTAAATGAGGCAGTCAAATTTGTTTTTACATTTCTTTAGAATTGTAAAATTCTTGTTAAGATCCTTAGGGGCCATAGAATGTTCCCAGCGAAAATGCTTGCCAATAGACGACGACACGTTCTTGTGCTCCTCGACGCGTTGATGCAAGTGCCGGCACGTAAAACCAACATAACCTGCATCGCACAGGTCACATTTAAAAAGATAAACTAGGCACTGTTGGTTTACGACCGGCGGCTTGACTTCACGTAATTTCAAGTCTCGCTCAATTTTGTGGCTGACGAAAACGGGTTGGATGGTGGTGTTAATTTTCAGGCTAAGGTCTTTCAGTTGGGTGCGAGGAACATCAGCTGAGGCTTGATCTTTGAACGGTAGAACAACACGAACGGGCTCTGGACTATTGCACCATTACACGCTTTATTGCCATCAAAGCCACTGAACAACCCGTTCCCTCACCAAAACTAACCAACCTTTGCGATGCAGGTTATGTTGGTTTTACGTGCCGGCACTTGCATCAACGAGTCGAGGAGCACAAGAACGTGTCGCCGTCTATTGGCAAGCATTTTGGCTCGGAACATTCCCTTCCCCCCTCAGGATCTTAACAAGAATTTTAAAATTCTAAAGAAATGTAAAAACAAATTTGACTGCCTCGCTTACGAAATGTTTTTTATCCATGAACTGAGATCAAGTCTCAATGTACAGACCAACTCAATCCGTGCGAAGGTTTTTAAATAATTAGTTTTTATATAGTAAGTTTTTTGCATGCTTTTATTGTTTTAACAAATTCTTTTTACACATGCTTTTAGCTACTTTTACATATTTTTACCTCATACATTTTCCTTACATATTTTTGCCCCCTTTGTCACTTTACATATCTATGCAAATTCATTTTCTCAACATTTCGCTTGATAATGACCGAAGAGCGGTCGAAACGTCGTGAATTTTTACCGTTAGTTTTTATTGTCAATTGTTTTAAAAACCCTTACTGATAAAAAATTTCAAACCCAAAAAATCCTTCGATCATCCCCGTCACTTGAAATCCGGAGTACCCCCTGGCGGGAGACGAGAAGGAAGATTATTGCGAAGAGGTGCCAATTCGCGGAGAATTTTAGGGTACGCCACTCACCTCATGGTATGTTGCCGAAAGGGTTCTCAGCCGCCATCTGAAAGCTGAAAGTGAACTGGGGGATCCCTAATGAAGACTCGATTGCAAATGAAGTGACACTTTTGCTTTGATTTCTGGCCGGTTCGATTTGCGGGACGGTTAATATAATGATTGTTGTATCGTATGTTTCACGGTCTTTCAAAAGTAAATAAGTTATATCTGTGTAAAGAAGTTACTGATGCTATGAAATGGAAGATCTGTTTAAACAAAAAAGCTTAAAGCAATCAAACTAAATAAATAAATAAAGTAACAAGACAAAGTTGCGTCACACATTTTTTTATTCACGGACATCTCTATTCAGAGGTTTAATTATAGTGGCTCACTAATTAACTCCATCTTGTAAGGACCGTCTTGGATAGACCACCGATTTTCTTGTTTCAACGTGAAAATGACAGAGATGCCGTTCAAACCAATACACCGTAACACAAATAAAATAAAAGGAATGCTAAATGAACAAATAAAAATCCGATAGCATGTGAAATTGACAGAACAAATTGGCTTATTAAGTAAGGGTTGTTCTGTCGCTTGCTATGTAATGACCCAGATGTAAGCAGTGGTAGCTCCTCTTCAGGCGGGGACTGGGCCGAGGATAGAACCAGCACGACTGTTGCAAAACGCAAAGCTGAAAGATAATAAACATTTTATATTAAAAATGTAATTTTCGCTGTGTTTCTATTTTCTTGCGCCTGCCATTTTAATTTAATTCATTTCATTCAATTTCAGCAGTGCGCAATCACCTAACCCTAACCTCCAGGTATTCTCATATTAACATGGAAAAATAGAATAAAATAAATAAAATAATAAGCGCTAATCGGCAATTTCCCACGACGGAGACCAAAGACCTCTACAACTGAACCACGGTAGAGTTAAAGAGTCAAATTCTCTATATATTTTGATGATTATCTGAAACTGTTTTTCTGTCCTCCCTGCAATAAAATAGGTTAATTTGGTAAGCCGAATATTTTTTATTGCCGTCGCCAAAAATTAAAAAAAACTGAAGAAAATAAAGAAATTCTTGCGTTTCTTAAAATCTATTAAAGGAGAAAAGGAAAGTGTAGATTAAAAATAAACTGCCAGAAAGAAATAAGTAAAAAAAAGCAAAACTCCCGGGGGCTCGGCGAGCCCCGGTTTCAGTCGCAGAACTTAAATTAAATGACGGCAAAAACGGCCGTCATTTAATTTAAGTAGCGCGACTTGATCACCGCTAGACTACGTAGGCTCGCGAGAATAATCGAGGCAATTTTTAGCTAGCAGTAGGTTGTGGGCTCTATTGTTCTTCTACTCATATTTTATTCATAGTCCGTGCATAAGAATGACGTCATTGTTTACATTTTGCTTCATTAGCATAAACATTTTATAGAAAAGACATCCTAAACTAAAATTGGCCTCAGTGACTGAAAGGGCTTGTTAAACTTAGGAACCTGTATTTAGCTCTTTGCATGTAATACTTGAGGAAATGTGAGCCATCAGAAAATGCACATGTTTTTTGAGGGGGAAAAGTGTTAATGAGCCCATACAGTCTTTTTAAAATTTCCAGTTTTTAATTAACATCGTATATTTTTAAGAGCATTTGGTATTTCGGACTGAAATTTTCGGAGAAAGGTATGTGCATTAGAAAACGAGAATCGTATTTCGAGCTTTTAACATCCTATGACTCATTGATCACCTAACCTGAAGTCATTACAGTGGTCCTAAGTTTTGAGTCCGTGCACGAATTTCGGAAATGTCTGCACTGTAAATTTGAGTTGTCCCTTTTCGGACGGTGGTTTCTTTATTATTACAAAATTATTAAACATTTTGAGTGTTTCCTGCACCAGCGATGTCATTCCACATTAGGAGTCGGATTTTAAAACCGTTTTTAAAAACAATTGTAGATTCAACGAGTTGATAAACTTTTAGTTTCTTATCGCTTTGTCTTCTCTGCTATTGTTATGTCTAAAACGTAAACTGGAGACAAAGCTCAGATGATGCGTTACACTCGAATGAGATTCATAAGAAAGGTTTGAAACAACTCTTTGAAGTGTCAAAATATTAGGAGAGGCAAACGTTTCGGGCTTAGCCCTTCATCAGCGTGGTAGTAAAAAAGCCTAATAGTGTAAAACCCGCTACGCCATACATAAAACACGGCTGTGACAGCGCGCGCGTAAAATGCGCAGGCAAGAAACACAGGAGAAGGATGCAGTTTGTTGACTAAATGAACGAGTTACACCAAACGAAAACTCGATGGTAAGCACGGTGCACATAAAAATGTGAGTAAAAAACAGTCACAGCAAAGAAAGGTTGATGTTTAGTCCGCTCGGCCTGGTCGTGCCAAGCTTAAAGATAAGCTCCATCTCTTGTTGTTTGCGGCGGGTGTTATTGCCGGTGCATTTCTTTAAGCCACAGACCACGACGTCATCCATGGTTTGCTCAGGTGAGTTGTCAGAAGTGTTCGGTTGCTGATAGTCGAAAACGTTTAACCCCAAACTCGCTGGTGGCAGTTTACAAACAGATCTGTGATTATGGTGGGGAATTCCCTCCCTTGGCATAATAGGGTAACTATCTCTTGCAAGTGGTGTGTCAGTTGCGTATTTTGAATTGCAGGAGGAGGGAAACACTGATAAAGCAAGAATAAAAGCAGTGGAAAACAGCGGTCTTGGTTCTTCACTTAACTCGAAACTGACAGGTAAGTTTTATTTTTGATTCGGATGTCGTCTTTAAGTGTACTACTCGTTATGTTAATTAACTTACGCGAGTTAAAAATACATTTGTAGCACGAAACGATTTTGAAATATCGTGTCAGTAGCAACTGGGATATCGTTGGTTATGGTCAACTTACGAGATACACATCGAAATATCGTGTTATGAGAAAACCTTACGCTTTAGTAATACGCCCACAATCCAACGCCATACTAGAAATCTTAACACTGTATCCTTATTTGTTGAGAGGGCAGTACGAAGTGGATTTTGTTCGAAGAAACTGTAACCAGGTTCAATTGGTTTTAAGGTAAGTAAAGTCTGGTCACGCGACTGTATAAACAAATATCTCTGATAGCAATATCGACCTGCAGACAGGAACCACGCGGCCTATTTTAAAGTGCGTGTGTGTTGGGGGGAGGGGGGGGCGGGGGGGGGCTAGCTCAGTCCGAGGGTGGGGTGGCCTGGGGGGGTGGGGCTGATAGCCTCCCACGAAATTAGCCGAATAATTATTCCTTTTTCCCTCCATTTCCGTGCCTGCTATTCAGGCTAACACGAAGTTTTTCTCTTTTTAGTTACTAGCAGTGCATCTAGGGCGACCAAGTGTGTTAAAAGTTGTCAGTTTTTACCCATCATATAATGGACCGTGCACAATATAAATTGGAACATGAAAACACATTCACCACGTGCAATATAAATTGATTGTATTTTTGAATCGATTGCCCTATATAGACCCATAACTAAAGTATGAAAGGTATATTACTAAGGGTACCAAAGTCTTCGACCTACCAGTGATTGATAATGTCGATACTTAGGGCACGTTTTGGTGGCCTAATCCCGAATATGTACAGTTAGTGTTTTCTCAGTTTGGACATTATTCCATTCCCTCAGGAGAACATACATGATAACAACATGGGCAGAATGCGGTAGGGATGTTTTGGTTAACTCAGAATAGGAAAAATCTCTTTTAGGCAGTCAGCGTTCTGGATATTCTGTTATTCCTAAACCGGACTAGTCACTATAGTCCCAAAAGGCACCTGAGCGCGTTCTTTCCTCTCTACACACATTTTAAGTCGTATCCAACAAGATGCAAACCTTGAGGTATTCGCATTTAATCAAAAACAGTTGTACAAAGTAGACCCGCTTTTGTCAGAATAAGGCCTGACAACTGAGAAAGCTGACTTAAGTATCATAAGTTTCGAATTGTCCTGACTACTGAATGCCTTACTTGTCATCGTTAGGAACGAAACAGATCTTTCGCAGCTTTCCTAGTTGCAAAGTTTACACGCATATAGAGAAGGTTGAAGAAGTACCGTTGATTTTCAGCAAATATCAAAACCGACAATCCTATCTGGAGGCAGACTACAACCTTTGTAAAACCTGGGCCAGAACAAAAACGAGAGTCAATAAAAGTTCGTGAGAGTTAGAGGCTAAACGATAGCGAGAGTGTCAATTTCCGTAGATTGAAATATGAGGGGGGCCTTTTGCGCCACTTGGCGTAAAGAGGCCTAATAGTAATATGAGGGACATTGTCACCAATTTTTAGGATAAACTTGAAAAGCTAAAAGACATATTCTAATGAGAGGAGACCCAAAAATACTTGTTGAGTTTCGTTTAAAAGTACTCTTCCAGTTCTCTGAGTCTAAGGGGCTGTTGACATGATACGAGAATGAGTTTCATTCTGGAATGAGTTTCGTTCCAGAATGAAGTTCGTACTGCATTCAAATGACAAAATCGACCGGCTCAGCCGTCTTGAAAATGACCGTTTTGTCCGCCATCTTGAAAACAATACGCTTGCGCCACTCGTCCCAGACTACACGGTTTGCGTTTTCATCTCGGAACGGAGTTCATTTTCAGTTTACATGATACCAGAATGAAATGTCATACCAGAACGAGAATTTCATTCGGATTGAAAACCGGAATGAAGTCATTCCGGAATGAGTTGTGCGGGAACAAAATTTCGTTTCGGTATCATGTAAACAGATACAGAGAAATATATGGGGATGGAATGAACTCGTTCTGGAATGAGAGTCATTCCGGTATCACGTGAACGGCCCCTAAATAAATTAAGTGTGTTTGCCTGCGGATCGCTAGGATGCGATTGGTTGCAACTTGAAAACATCGGGCTGATTTTTCCTTTGTTTCGTGGAAAAATCGCCCGTAACTGGCTTTGGTTTGTTCTTCCTTTCAGAAAATCAATTGATTTCCTTCTCGTGACTTTCTAGGAGTATTCTGTGTACGTGAAAAGGTATTTAATTTAAATTTCAGCACATCTTTAACCCCAAAACGTAAAATCACCGTGACAGAGCACCTTTAAAATCTGAGCGGGTTCAAAGTAGAGTTCCCTAGAGCGCACGCCAAATGAGAGCAAGGCAATTTGGACTTGTAGAGTATTTCGTTTTCATCTCAAGTGAATTAAGGAAAGGGTCTCCGCAGATTTGGAGGGGGGTGGTCCAGTTTAGAATACTTTCTAGGTACTGATTAGAAAGTTTGGCAGAGTCGAGCATTTCCTTGAAGTATTAAATTTTTGTCTTGGTGAACTTTGTTTTTACGTCACGTGACATACCACGCCCAATTTTTACAATTTATTTTGATTGAAATTTACAATATTTTAAGAAAACGAATTCCCATTAAGTTTGCCTTGTATCAATGACTCGAGGCAAAAGGTTTAGGGAACTAATTGGGGTTTTGAGAATTTAGGTACTTTCTTTAAGCTATGACGTTTTAATTTTGGAGAGGGACTGGGACTAGAGAAAAACAGTAAATAGCTACGTAAAAATTAACGTTTTCAGAAAACCCCGTTTAATTTAAACTACCTTTTCACAATGTGGAGGTTTTGGAAGAAAGATGGGTAGTTGTAACGTTCATTATCATGTTGTAATAGAACTATTGCAAATTTTGTATAAATTAGGGCGTGGCCGATCATGTGATCACAGCAAACACACTAATTCATCCAAAAAGTTGATTTGTCTCTTATTACACAATTATGAGCCATTTTGTCTTGAATAGCAACTCTTCTACAAAAATTCGAAAAAAGGTGATATTTTTTGAGGAGCCATTCCTTAATCCACCTGAGATGTTTGATCCATATGAAAATTAGATCTAACTGAGGAAACCAAGTATTGGTTAACCCTGAAACTGATCACTGACTAATGAGTTTTACAACTTTTTAACTTTTTAATGGCACCAAAAGGTGGGGGGGGGGGGTAGGCTAAAACCCCCTCCGCCAACCCCTCGCGCGGTCCCTGGCAGAAGATTAAAGTGAAAGAAGACAACCGTAGACTCGACGAGAGAAGGATTGTCATAAGTTACCTGATAATTTGCACTGGATTCAACGTAGGTATGTGCTTTGGTTTTCTTACACAGGCTTTAACTGTGGTATGTACACGCGTGATTTACCCTGTATGTAGCTACTGGATTTTCTAGTACCCGGTTTGAACAGACAAAACATGAAGCATTGTCAGTTGGAAGCTATTTTATCCTTTTTTAAACACTTTGGTTTTCATTTCGTTTTGAATTGTTGAAGATTTAAACAATTATTCACCGATGCGGAGGTTTCCTGCTCTGTCAGAAAAGGAGACGAAGGTAAACAGTGATTTATATTCGTGACATAAAGAAGGGCGCATTTAGGGATATACGTTTCTTGTTCAGCCGTGAAGTTAATCGGATTGGCATGCAATTAACAATTCGCATTGATGAGAGATAATAGAATGCCCCACCGTTCTGGTATCCTGCCGCTGAGTAGTGACCCCTTAGAATCGAAATGATTACGATTTGAAAAATAACTTTTAGCAGGAGCCATAAATGATTCCGATGATGGCAATGAGAATATTTTAGACAAATCCTGTGGCGAAGATGCGTCGGACATCTTGGGCGAGGATTTCCCCGTTAGACGGATGAAACGTTTTGCCGGCAAAAAAGGCGTCGAACTAAGAAAAAAATTGAATGCAAATCAGGCAGAAAAAGGGAAAAGACACCCCGAAATTAAATTTCCTCTGAGGACGTACAGAGATTGAAGGGCAGCCGCAAAGACTGTAAAATGAACGTCCAAGCACGGTGTGAAGAAAAGCTACGCACTGATAAATCATTGTCACTTTTTCCACTGCAAAGAAAATAGTAACATAGATTCAAACTACCGAATCAGGAAACGAAACGTTTACCTTCTCAGCGTATGTTTTCGGAAATAATGTCCGCCTTTACCGAAGTGGCCGAAATGAAGACAGAAAATAGCGAAAAGCGCGCTTCTTTCAATCAATGCTCTCGCGGTGCGTTATCAATCGTCGACAAAATAGAGAAATGGAAAAACAACAAGAAAAAAACCTGCTTCTGTCGATGAGAAGGAGAAAGTTGAAGCGAAACCTCATGCTCAGCTGCCCTAGTAATGAATATTACTTACTGGGCATTTTACGAACCTAGAAAGGGTACATAGCGCAGTGGACGAGGCAAGGGTTTCAACGACAGAGTGAGCTTAACTTTTTTCTCCGCCAGCAATCCGGAGAGAAAAGTCACTTTCTATCGTTAAATTAAGCAGTAATTAGAACTGAACGTCACTGAGAAACAAATCTAAGTTGTTCCAGAGAGCTTGATTTCTTTGGACGAAAAGAAACTGTAGAGATAGAAATTTAAGCTAAAGCATTTAGCGCTGTGTTTACAGTTTCTTTCATCGTCAAGTCAATCGCTTGTTCTTAAAACTCCACAAACAGTAAGATTTATACGGAAAGCTTTGACTCCGAAATATCGAGACAAGACAAAATAAAGCACAGTTAAATGGGCGAGAAGCATTTAATAAAAATTGTCACACTTTTATGGCGAGTCAGCACAAAAATCATACAGCAGTCTGTCTGAACAACAAGCATTCAAAATTCAGTTCCAAAAAGGGCAACATTTTTTGGCTATACCACGCAAAATTGACACTGGTTTACCTGTACTCGTTGTAGCTGTATCTGTGTTCCAGTGGCTCCAAATGCTCAGATAGTCAAGTCAAGTCAAGTCAACTTTATTTAGGCAGGGTAGCCCTATCAGCCATTGGCTGGTATCAAAAGGGGCCCTGCGTAAATTATGGCTACACGATAAGAATTTAAAAATTAAAAATTACATTAAAAATTATGTACAAGGATTTTAAAATGTGAATAAAAGGGGAATTACATATCTTCATAACAATCACAATTTGTTTAAGATTAAGACAAATAAGATACAAATCGGATGCCACGTAAAATACGTTTGAATCGCTTTCACAGTTGTTTGAGCCAAGTTGCTTT
The DNA here is from genome assembly GCA_964030785.1 of Siderastrea siderea. NCBI lineage: Eukaryota > Metazoa > Cnidaria > Anthozoa > Scleractinia > Rhizangiidae > Siderastrea > Siderastrea siderea. Next base: position 798,851 of record OZ034979.1, on the reverse strand, counting down.
TACCATTCCGTCCGCGGGCTCTAAACTGAAAACAACTGCGTTTTGTGATTTGCGTTTAAAAAAGTAAGATGTTGAATTCTGTTCCTCACCTCAGTAGTCTTGTTTCAGTGAGCTGCATAGATATTATCGTTCAAGTTAAAATATTAATTCTGTCTTCAGTTCGATCAAGCAAACACATGATCGCTCCGCGAGTTGTCAGCGTTGTGCAAACGGAGCGATTCAGTACAATCTCTTTCATTTGAACTCCTGCAGCTATAACGGTGAGATCGTACAGCTTCAATCCGCTCTGAACGATGATTACAACAATTTTTCAGGAAAATTCAAACACGTACCACAATTCAGAGTCAATAATTAGTAGATTTTTCCCAAACCTTGTTCACTTCGGAGCAGTTTCATTGATTCGTTCAGCTCCGCAAAAAAAAGGTTCAACACTTCGCAAGGTTTTGGCGCCATTTTCGGTCAGTCATGTGATCGCGATCGATTCTTGTTCCCTTTTATCTCGGAGTTTCTCTCTCTCTTTTTTTCTGGTACTTGCAATTAGCGATTGCGTTTTTAATAATAAAAATGACCATTCTACTCGGCCTTGCTGGATATCAAATAATTATAACCAGTTTGGCGCTACGCGCCTCGTTATCTACCGGTATCATATCGAACGCGCTCTCGTTGTACGCAAATTTGCGTGTACCCGCGCGCGTTTATGACGTTGAGGGTGCTGCAATTTTCTCTAAAAATAGCACATTTGTCTTTTTCGATGGGGCCGCGTGGACCCGCGCTTACGGTCTCCGTCCCCGATAATGGCTCCTGCTTCTCGTCAAGTTCGTGAAATTAACTGTCGTAAGAGTCAACTCCTGATATATTAAACAAATACATTCGCGACCGAACGAAACCTTGGAGAGTCACTGATCCAGTCCTACATACACTGTTATGTGAGAGTGTATAAGTGACTGCCCGAGAAGAAAAGTCTTTGTCATTTTATAATAATGACAAAGAGTAGTACTAAAATGTAAACAGACCACCCACCAGTGGTCGAAAGGAAAACGACCTTTGGCTGTATTTTACTTTTGGCCAAGGATGCCGGGAATAGGCTTTTACACGGTGATGGCGGAGAGGGATGAGCCCTCGAATACTTATATAAGATGCGAATAAAGTTGAAGAGCCAATTACAACGCTAAATTAGTATATATGTGCTACTGACTGCAAGATGCATCAACAGAGTTTTTTCCGTGAATATTAAATATATAAAATGATCTAAATATTTGAACTGCGGATTAAAGATAGAAATGTATTTAGAGCATCGCAGTGACGATATTTCAGTTGAAAGAAAAAACCTGAAAAAAAATTGGCTTGAACGGGAATCGAACCCATGACCCATGCCAGGGTCTTTTTCCGATGTATTGCAGCTCTAGACTGTCCCCAGGGTGTTCAGGTGGTGATAGAAAACCCACAGAGCGTGCGCATTACCTTGCCATCACATCCGGGATTTACGGGCCGTGTGACGGGTTACATGATAAAGTGGCTTCACGTGGGTAACCCCGCTGACTCTCTTGTGGATGGTCATAAGATCGTGAACGCATGTTCTCCGTACTGCAGAGAAGCTCAAGTTTGTGAACTAAAGCCCTATAACATGTATTCCTTTATGGTACGGGAGAAAGTTGGACAGAATAACTGGAGCACGTTTTCGGGCCCCGGTGGATGTTATCATGCCAGAAGACGGTATGCCTGTGTGCTAACAATGACACGTTTAGACGAGGGCAATGGATGTGATTGTGAAACTAGCGTAAGTTGTTACTAACACAAAATATCTACCTTGGCCTATTATAGTCCGTCAACCTTGTTCCCAGGGTCTCTCCTCTTCCCGTCCCCTGGAGCGAGAGAGAAAGAGGGGACGGGAAGAGGAGAGACCCCGGGAACAGGGAGGATAGTCTGAGATTTTGTTGTACTCTGTTTCAGACATGATCCTCAATATCTTTCCTTTAATCGAAAATGGTCAAAATATTTTTCCCTTTTTAGTCTAAATTGGCTTAAATCCATACTCTTTTAGGAAGCACACACATCTCTATCTAATGAAAGGTGTTGTAACCTCCACCCCCTTGTCCAAGCGGGGGAGGGGGCGGGGCGTTTGGAGGGGGAGGCTGGATTTTTTCTTTACAGTGGTAAACAATTGGTACCATTTGACATTATTTTGCCTATATGAAGTGCTGGCACAATTCGAGATATCTTATTGAGTTTTTTGGTAACCCTTTATTTTAGTCAAGATCTGGAGGCTCAAGGGCTTTCATTTAAACAGTCACACCGTGAGAGATAATTAAAAAGTAATAACGATCGACGGTAAACACGATAAAAAAATGTATTAAATATTGCACTAATGGGTATGTTCTCTTTGTTCCAGTTCCATCACCTCCTCCCAGAGTATCGGTGAAGTCTAAGGAAGGAACACGTCTGGTTCTTCAATGGAGAAAACCTGAAGAAACAAACGGTATAATTAAAAAATACGTACCTCACTTTAGCGACACTGATGAAGTTACTAACGCCTACACCATGCACTCCAGTGTAGAGGAAGAGTACCTGGCGTATGAAGTGACTGATGTCGAAATTTAGTACAAGATAAAGGTAAGTAAAAACACAAGGTACCCAGGCTCTCGCTAGAAAATCCTTCTATGTGATTTGTATTCCCATCCCTTTAAAGCTGTTTGTCACCACCGTCACTAAATCTACTTAAAATCGTACATGTATATCTAGCCAATCGTAATGCAGTAAAATCTCTTTAATACTACCACCAAGGAGCCATAATAAATAGAGTTTCGCTCTGACGAGGGCCTAACGCTAGAAATGTCAGCTTTTAATTTCTTTACGGTGGCCAATTTACCCTATCAACTAAAATTTGTAAATCCAAAGTTTTATGTCTCACTTCCTCACTGCCGCAGCAACGCAGTTTGTTTAGAACCTAACCCCCTTGTTTGTGGAATTTTCAATAAGCGACGATGCCTTCTTTTGTTACTGCGCATACGCTCTACACATCTTGGTCCGAGAAACTCGGGGCTCGTAAACATTGTACCCACCAGTACAAAGGGTTTTGCACGAATTATGACAATGTGGGAAATGCAGATCTCAACAAGGGTGTTGCTAATCCGCAACGAAAATAGTGGGGTAACCGCGCATTTTTTCAGATATAAAAGAGCTTTTAAAATTTGGAAAGAAAATGCTATACATTGTAATGTAAATTTGTGGTTGCTTAATTATCTCTGAAACACTTTCAGTTAGTCATAATTTTCTTTTCGGATTCCAATAGCCCTTTCTATGCTCTACTTTTCCCGCATAGTCGTAAACTGTGCAAAAATACCTCTCTGGTAGGGGGCATCGTCCTTTTTTCAGAGTAAAAATGACTGCGTAAGTTATTGGTGAACCCACGATTGGTTGTGATTCTCCATCTTATTGAAAGAAGTGTACGTAATATAACTTTTGCTCTGGGATAGGCGGTAACTTGCTTCCGGATTTAACAGTCTTTTGCTACCCTTCGCTAGCTTTGGGGGTATATCCTTTTTATGCTACTTGACTTCTTGTAGTTAAAACTTGTAATGTTTATTGGCTGATCTGTCCATCTAATTCGAAAATTGCAGCCCACAGTGTTTAGCAAAGCCTTCTTTATTCTCTCCGGTGTACTCGTCCCGTCTTGGGAAAACAACATGCGGATTGTGTTAGGTCTATTTTCGGAAGATTGTTTCTTTCGTAGGGCCTAGACTTTTGACAATTATTAACAGACACTGAATTTTATCATAACTCTCATTCAGGCGCTAATTTATTTGTAACAGTTATAAAAGCACCGCAAAACGTAACAGTCCAAGTTATACACAATTTCTTTTGACGAGCAATCAAAACTACTACTACTGTGATATATAACACTGCAGACGTTTGATGCCCGAACTTAGCGTGCTAACGTTATGCAAGTATCATCTCTTTCTTCTAACGTCATCTTACCATTGCCACCAAGGTACAAGCGTTTAACTCGTTACCAGGACGTGCGAGTGAAGAGATAACAGTGCAACAGCAACCTAACATTCAGGTATCAGAAGGTAAATATATGTAGTGCGTACAAATTGCAATAAGGTATATCTAATGTAGCAGAGAGAGGGATACAAAGTATTCAGCTCGTTCAACTCCTAAGTGAACTGTGTTCAGTTCTTTGTCACAAGCAGGGACTCTTAATCCCAGACTTCAGGGGGTCGACGACCTTTCGACGATTTGCTCTAACGACTGGCTAACGCTCGAAACGTCAGCTTTGAATCTCTGCGGTGGCCAATTTACCTGATCAACTCAGTTGGTAAATCCAAAGTTTTTTGTTTGACCTTCCGACCAGCACAGGAAAGGCTATGGGATCCACCGCGAGTACTAAGATCACTTTTTGGCGGCTAAACCCTGTTTGTTTAGTTCTCTTCTCCTTTCTTATAAAGCAAACATTTTCAAGTAAGTTAAGCTTCTTTATTTCATAACGTACCTACCTACCATATAGAATCCTAATGAAGAGTGTTGCACTTTTCACAGTTCATAAACCTGGACCCTCCCAAGACAAACTTAGTCTGGGTCGTGGCCGGACTTGTTGGTTTCGCACTTCTTCTTGATTTGGTGATCGCATTCATACTCATCAGGTTTTTGTACAATTTCAAAAGCTAAGTTTTCAATTATTATTTTTAAAATGACGCTTTGTCTCACGAACGCTTTTTTTTTTACCTAACCACAAGTAGGAATGCAGTGTAGAGAGACCGTACCTCAACCAAAGAACTATTTTCTCTAGAAAAACTGATGCAATATTATAAAAAAAAGAAAACATTCAGACATGAAGACGGCTTTGAAAATAAATCCTTATCAACATGGTAAGGAGTTGTTATACATGCTACGTACACGTCTTGATGTGACTCTTAAGGCCGATTTTCAAGGTACAATTTTGTCGCGTGCGATATGCTTACGCCATGCCTACAACACAAATCGTGTCGTGCAAATTAAACCCACAAAAAATCTACGAAAAATGTGGTAGGATTTTAAAACATGTTTTAAAACCTAACGACAGTCGTAGCTGAGAATAATAAAATATGACGTATTTTTTGACAAATGTGTGACAAACGTCTACTGAATAGGGGAGGGGGGAAGGATGGATAAGTTTTTTTACGCGACATAAATGGCGGACGAAGAAGTTTTTCTTGTTGGTGTGATGTCGTCGTCAAGACCTATAAAGCTATTTTCAGATACCAAAACCGAGAAATTTATGTCCCTGTGGCAAGATGAAGAAGTGCTTTCTAACTGCCGTCACCAGCACTACTTTAAAGGGTATGCCATACAAAATGCCATCAACCGAATTTCATCACGGATTGAGAAAGAAGATGATATTTACGATAACTTTCAACGTCCTCGAGCCGCTTTACCTGCAACAATTCCCTATATACCTTATTCTTACTAATTTTCGCGAGTACTTAATTTTGCGATTTTCGGGTTTTGGAAAACAGCGCGAAAAATAAATAGCGCGAAAATTCAACACGCGAAATTTAATACCTTATTATACAACAAAACAGTACAAGAATTTTAAATGCTTTAAGTCACCGGCTTGTTGGTAATGGGTCTTAATTAGCACCGTCATTTTCTGTCCATTTCTCTGCTCTTGTTTTAGTCTAGCACTCTTCCCCTGATTCACTGTTAACTTCAGCTTGTTTAATCAGCCAAAACCTCCTTTCTTCTGTGAAGTTTATTTGTGAAAATCCCCTTTTTCGTGAAACGGGACCCTCAGATCAGTATTTGGGAGATTAAATCCCGAAATTAACGCACTTTCGTTCCCTTTTGTTTCCTGGAATCGCTAAAGTTAATACTCGCAAAATGCAGCTCCCGAATTTTCGCGAAATTCAGTGCGCGCAAAAATTAGCAAGGATAAGGTACTCCGTGATCCCTTCGCCTTTGCAACCATTCTCTTTCCCAAGCTTCTTTTTTTTTCCTGTTTCGTTTATTACAAATCAGGGCAACCATTCTCACTGGGGCCATCACGTACAAATGCCTCAAATCCGTTATTCATTCTAGCTAAAAATTCCCATGTATCCATAAACCCGTGTAAGAATTCATTATGCAAATTCCCTACACAAATTGGGTATAAATAAGCCGATTAAGCCCTGTTCACTCCTCTTTTTTATGAAAACGGCCACCAGAAGTTTAATGGTGCCCCTCCCTCCTCCCTGCAGCGATGGCTTGCATCTCGTTCACCACCTATTGAGCTCTTGCTCTTTCTCGCCTCCCGGCTCGCTTCTTCCAATAAATATAGCTTGGAGGTGTTTGGGAGTGAGGGCATCCAGTGGGAATATATTAAAATAATCGCCGCGGATAATTGCCGGGCCGTCCGCCATATTTGTTGCTATGCCGACGCCAGGAATTGTGTACGATTTTCACATGTCGCAAGTAACAAAGTCGCGCGCGTGTAAATAGGTATCACGACATGTAGTAGGTATGGCGTAAGCACATCACATGCGACAACATCGTACCGTGTGAATCGGCCTTTAGTCCCACCTGTTAGGACTTGGGGCTCTATCGCATTTTGTAGAAAGGACTAACAAGCATCTAGGGTTATTGGAAAAGATATACTTTCATTTCTTTCTTTCTTTCTTTCTGTTACCCGTGTAGGCGAGATTCGAGACGTTCAAAAGAGCCAATACACAAAGGTGAGTCACTACTTAAAAGCACTGTAATGTCATCAATGTCATCTCGACAAGATACGAGTCCCGTAGATGGGTTGGTATGTATCCTATATTCAACTATGTAGCAGAAAGTATTGTACTTAAAAGAATAACAAAGTGTTACCTTTATCGGCATAGTGTGAACAAAAGGCTAAACTGGTTCAGAAAGATCTAACAGTTTATTACAGAACTTTTTCTTAAGCATGCTACACGTGTATAACAATTTCGTAAATAATTCTGTCAGTTCATGGAAAAAGGAAGATATGTGTCTTGTACGGCTTACAACATACCTCCTGCATCTTGGACCTGTTTTGAAATCTTATTTTCACTCCTCCTAATCTTCAAGTTATTGCATTGTAATGTCAGTCATATCAAAATGCGCCCCTCCAAGGCGACCCATTCCCGTTAAAGAGCTCATGGAATACTGTGCCCGCTTCCATGCACACAACAGCGCCTTATTTAACAAAGAGTATAAGGTTAGAATTATTTGAAGATATGTCAAGATTTGATCAATAGTCCAATGGACATTTGCCTAACAAAAGACGGATCGAAACGTACCAATCACATTTTACATACTTCGCAGCCAATAACATCACAGCTTAACTGACAATAACATCGCGAGTTCATCGTCCAATCAGGACAAGAACCAGAGAGTTATAATATCTACTGACGGTTCACAAATTCACTTGTCTCTCATCGTCACGTCACCACAAACGTCAGTCATTGTTACCACAAAAAGTCCTTCTCAGGACTACACTTACCTGGACGATCATACTTTACCGTCTTATAATCTTTTTTTAAATTAATTTTTGTGTAGACTAATACTCTCAATATAATGAAATCATTTCAAATCTGACTTATAGATTCTAACACCTAACGATTTCAAAGTTTGTAAGGTTAAATAGTTGTTTCTTACTATTTTTCACGCCAAAAAACACCTTTAAATAAGTTAACAGTCTGTTTGATAGTATTTTGTGGGGGAATTTTCCACGAACATTTCATGAACATTCATTCGATGTACTGCCATCGTTCTCTAGAAAACTGTTATAGAGTTTAATCTTGTTGTGTGATAATAAGTGATGTTGTTTCTTCTTAGTGTCTTAAACGTTTGATGTGGAAATCATCCTGGCAGGCGAGTCAAGCAGCGCACAACACAACCAAGAACCGCTACTGTAATGTAGTAGCTTGAATGAATAACTTTATTAAAGTGTCAGGGTGGGTAAATCTTGTACTTAGAGTCTACTTGCTCCAGACGACCATGGAGCTGTTTTATTTACAATCGTGTGACGGTGCTCTACGCCATTTTTTGCTTTCTTTCACTGAATGCATGGATTCGTCATTTCTAGCTAGATAGAGAAACTATACTCGCTTATCGATTCCGTACATTGACTTGGAAACGAGACATTGCAGACATTGACTTGGAAACGAGATAATATAGTGTCATTTGGGATTTTATTAGAGGATTAAAAATGCTACGCTTTCTTATCAACCAGTCATAAACGTTATTGAAATAGTAGGTATTAAAAGATCAAGCAGCAGGTTAAGCCTAATCGTCTCTGCTTTTTCCAGATGATCACAGACGCGTTGTACTAAAATCCAAGAAAGACAATACCGGTTCAGATTACATCAACGCCAATTATGTGGATGTAAGATGACGTTTCTTTCATTTTTAATGTAGTTGTTATCCCATTTTCTTCAGTGTCTCTAAAGGAAACTTTCAGTCAATTATTGGGTGTGTGTTATTACCCATCGGCCATCTTGAACAGTCTATAGTTCAAATATCAGACCATACACGGGGAAATTGGTGCGGGCGCAAAAAAGTGCTTCCATCAGTGTTGCGCTTGCCCCCAATTTTTGCGCAGCCAAAAAGCGAAAAACGCGTCCAACGGGCGGAAAGCCCTACGGAAACGCTTGCTACGCAGGCTACAATGTCACCAACTTTGTCTTATGCTTAGTGAATCATTTTGGTACGTCATTTAACAAAAAACGTCACTGACAGGAACGGTGATTACGGCTCTTGTCAACGTTAATTTTTCTCCGTCAAACACGGAAAAAATGTGTCGGCAACTGCTCGACAGCAAACGTACTTTGCAAGCAATTGAGAACAAGGTGGTGTCGAGGTTCCTGCTCCATGAGTTCTGAGAAAGGCAAAATTATGGAACGATTCGAGAAACTTGCTGGAAAAACGCTGGAGAAACCCTCAAGATGATCCTCGATTGATGACAAGCCCGCAGAAAAGTTACCATGATTAAAAGAAATTGACACGATAAGTGATGCGTCGTTTGTTTCTCCGTTTTTATAGTTAGAAGAACAATTGTAAATGGTAGTTTAGGTTTGATTATCAGTGGATAAAATTTAAATAAAATGGTAGAAAGGGAACTAGTATGCAGTTACGACACATAATCCTGATTTAATACACTCCTCTCGAATAAACGCCGAGACCTCAAATAAACGCCGGGACCCCGAATAATCGCCGGGGGCGTTTAACTTAAACTCGGCCTTGTAGACCCGGCGTTTCTTTGAATAAACGCCGGGGTCCGGCGTTTAATCAAGGAAACACGGACTTTTCTAAGACATTGTTTCAAAAGAGCATCACAAACTTCAAAACACAACTTCTTGAGAGAGATACCCAGAAAACTTTTTTCAAACCACCCTCTCAGAAGTTACTTTTGAAGACAGGAATCAAGCCCTCCGACAAAAACAAAACAAAAAAGAGAATCTTGCCCTTTGTAACGCAATATCACCCAGCAGTGCCTACCTTAAGACCAATACCCATGAACAGCTGGCATTTGATAACACAGCAACCATTGCTAAACGACATTTTCAAGGAACCGCCCCTAATATCGTACAAAAGAGGGCGTTCCCTCAGAGATATACTCGTGAGAACAAAACTTTAGAAAGGGCTAAAACACGCGCGCGCGCAGGAGGCGTGCAGGTCGTTACTCTTTTAGACACTAAAAAGAGGATCACAAAACTGCAGTTACAACTTCTGGCTTAAATTTTTAAGCCATTTAAAAGGCTAAACGTGGGAGCCGCGCAGGCCCGTCACCCTTTTTAACTATTCTCTGTCGTCAAAGCCGCACGATTTTGGATATCGAAGAAAAGATGACAGGTCGCACTCTTCTATTTTTGTCAAAGAAGACCATTTCATCGCAGGTTTCTCATCTCCTTGTTTGTATATACACGCTGTAACTTCGTGAAGGACTTTCATACAAGTGATAGCGGAAGCCATGCTTGATGAGAATGACATGCACACGTGGGAACAAAGGTCATCTCGAGGTCTGTTGGGGGGCAAAAGCGGTACCCTAGGAGCTTGGAGTGGCCTCGAATGACTAATCGATTGTTAACTGAACATGCATGGTCAGAGGTGGTAAAAATCACGGGAACAAGTCGAAAAAAGCACGAATTAAGTATAACTAATGTGGAAGCCGACCTGAAATTCATTATCCCTAAAACTATTCCACTTATCCTTTATCTCCAAAAGTTTTTTGTCAGTTATCCCTTATCCCTTGAATTATTTGTCCACTCATCCCTTATCCCTAAAACCCCTAACAGGGCCTCATAAATGTCTTGGAGACATTTTCAAATTAAATTGTCAATGTATAGTGCTAAGCACGAAAAGTAGAGTAGATTTTCACACGAGATCCCGTCAAATTAAATAAAGAATAAAATTTTTAAAATGTATCAAACTGTGTCATTTTGAACCTGTGTGTTTGCCCATTGCAAGTTCAGTTTTTTATTTATTTTTATTTAAATTAGAATAATCTGTTTTAGAACTAAGCATAAATTATTAAATTATTTAAGATTTCTTTTTCATAGAAAAGCCCAGTTTATTGACAAATGGTCATGCTTCTTGGCTGAGCTAGGAAAGTCGGCGGAGTGTTGCGAACTATACCTGCCATATTATTTATAACAGCTCTTGCGCGTATAACACGTAAGGCCCACGCAAGTGTTCACGCAAACTGGCCTGTCGGCTTTTATTTAGACCAACGAGAGGCCGGCCAGTTCTGACAAATGGAAAGATTTCTGAGTTTCATAACTTAGCTAACCATTTCTTGTTTTTGTTAATCACTCATTGCTGTGAACTGACAGGGCCACCAATCTGTGAGGTCAAAGGCCTTTTTGAAAACTGCTTGGGGTATTTCAATACCCGATTCCCGCAAAAGGGAGATTTAGTAGAGGAGAAAGAGGGCCGGGGTGGGGGGGGGGGGGGGGTAAGGGTATTTTCGTGACTCTGTGATTGGCTATTTTTGTGGTCTTAGGATCTTGATTTACACCGAAAAAACGGAGGCTGTACTGTTATTCCCTTTACGACAAGGGCGTCCAGTTTATTGAGTTACGCCGAAACGTGTCAAGTAGACCTCATTGAACTGGTACCTGACAACTTTGCTAACAGTTGCAAAGCCGCTTATTTCTGTAGTTTAGCTTTTAATGAGTTGACGCTAAGCTTGCGAAGAAAATGTTGCCTTTTAAAACGGCAGACGACAAATGGCAGGTTCTACTGTTTATCGTTTGCTGTAAAAGTGATGCTGTATCTCTATTCTCTTTCTGGAAACCGTGCGTCTTGGGAACTAAAAGAGTAGTATGAATAATAGTATTCTGTTCGTTTTGCTCCAGATGGCAGACCAGAAGGATATGTTTGGCAAACAAAATATACGTACGATTTAGCAAATCTTTCGAAAAAAAAAGTCTAAGTTCAACCTAATTTCATCTGGAATACACTTACACGTTTTGACAATGAGAACGGTCTGAACATGAAGGAGCTTTTCATTTGCCTAAAAGAATACCTCATTCAGATGGAATGGATCATTAGAAATGTTACGAAGAAATTTTCAGGGCGTGCTGTTTTTTCTACATTTTAAAATACATATCTGCGTGCAAGCTTTTTTTTGGCTTGGAATTTCTTTCCTAGTTTTGGAATTGCCTTCCTCCCCCCCCCCCCCAACCAACATTTTTTACATTTTTTAATTAGGCATGTAGAAGACAACCAATCAAGGCTGAGTTCAACGGACATGTAATACAGGTGAGAAAATTGGCGGAATTCTTTCAAATTTGTCACTTCAATTCTGGCCGACGATGCAAGTTTAATGGCCAAAACAGTTCAACTTTTGAGGTTCCTGCCCATTTAGAGACTTCATGCAGCTTGCTAAGAAACAGAAATGCTCTGAAAGCGATAAGTACTGCTTCAAGAGGTCTATGGGGCTGACTTTTACTTGGTAAACAGTGTTTCAATTTGCCTCGTTACAAGCGCTAGCTTACGTTGTTGATTCCTTTGTTGATTCCTTCACCGGGAATATGTTCAATTATTGGGCCCGCTTTTTGCAAAGACGACATTTTCAAAACTCTCAATACTATCCGGTTCGAGATAATTAATACTTAGCCTGTTTCATTTACAGAGAACGACTTAATGAAGCTTTTAAAGGGTTTACAAGTGGACCAAATCGGCACCGATCGTATAACATTTGTTTTGTTTACTTCGTAAAAGAAAGTCACAAGCAAGAGTTGATGAAATCCCGGTAAATAATAATTCATAATTTCCAAGGAAACATAAGGAAGGTAAGTTTTAAGTTCTAAAGAAGGTAATTCCTGATATATTTGCGTGTAAATTACAGTAGCGGCCAAGTAATGCGACTAACTGATGTGAAATGGAATCCTGGCGTGTACTATTCAGAAGAACAAGACCACACTACCAAAATAGATTATTTTTACCTAAGCAACAATATTCTTATGCCTTCAAGACATTTTTCAACTTACGCCGTATCCAGTGGTTTTTATTTTGATTTGCGTCATAGCAAATCGAAATATATTCATCACCAATCGACAATTAAGGCGTAAGAATGGTACTTTCGGTTAAAATTACTTACTAGTTTTCCTCTTCCGGTTGGACACAGTTTTTCAATTGGGTGACTTTCAAAAGAGGTGTTCGTTGAACCTTAATGCTTCAGAGTCATCTCACAAGTCCAGGTTTGCATTTAGGTATTCCTCCTCTTTTACACTCTACGATGTCTGCTCTCTCTTCATTTCTAGCGCCTTTTCGAGCTTCGAGCTTACATTTCATTGAATCACTTTATTAATTTGTGCGTTTCATACATGAGCCTTTGGCTCGAATATACGGGGCAACCTTATCCCACGCATTGACATTAAGAAATGGATTGCATTGGAGCATCCTGGCTTGAACGGATAGGTTGCGAAAAAATAATTTATGCATAAAACGTTGGGCGATCTAAAGGTAATACTTAGAAAAGTAACACCTTCTTTGTTCAAATTAAAAAGTACCGTGGTTCTGCTTCGATGGGGATGTGAAACAAATATTTGGGATTTTCTACTGAGTTGGTGTAAATTTGACCTGGCTAACTCTCGAAACGTCAACTTCTGAATTTATTTACGGTGGCCAATTACAATAAGATTTTAAAATCGGACCTCTTTACGAAATGCTGTAGCCCGCGCTAAAAAAACAGCTTTGAGAGATTGCGGTTTTTTACTTTCAAACATTTAGTTTGTCTTTAAAAAAAAAGAAAAAAAAAACGATCCTGATCATGACCTTGTGCAAATCTCAGGGGGGGGGGGGGGGGGGAGTCGGTACACTGAATCCGCAAGGACAGCAGAAGAGTTGAAATCTGTCACTGTTCAACGCGTTTTCAAAGTGTTTGCCCTGTTCTCTTCGCCTGCGTGGCAGGTGCGGCGAAGGGGAGGGACAGGAGAGAAATTATTGGCGAGCGCGGAGCAGGAGCCGAAGGGAGAGGGCGCCCACCTCCTTCCTCTCGCGCTCTGCGCCCGCGACTCGCGCTTTACGCTTGCGAATACTTCCCCTTTCCGCCCAGGCTACTGTACTCTCAACCCATAGACTAGACTCGCAGCCGTTATTAATGGTCAACACACAACCCACGAACTTGTTAAGGTAAAAATTAATAACAGTTTTTTTTATTATTTTATTTAAGTACAGAATATTGAACAAAAATTGACAATGAACCCTTTTTTTTCAATAACAGAAGTATTTTTTAGTTTTATCCTTTAGATAAAAAGTGCCACGTCCAAAGACTAAATCTAGAAAAAAATAGACCCGACTTAGATTGCACATATTCAAAATTTCGTAAACGAAAGTCCCTAAAAGGAATTTGTAAATTTTAAAAATATAATCAGTTAGAATGTTTTCTTTTGAGGATCGACAATTATGATTTCGCTATTAAAAATAGAAGAGAGATGAGAGAGGCCTTAAAAAGTGTCCTTAGATAGAGGCAAGACTTCTTGGCTAAGATGCGGTGGCCGAAAAGAAATGGAACTATCGTAGAAAATTTTACAAGGTTTGCGCGCAAGTAGTCATCGGCACTTGGCGCCTCCGCTTATTTCCCTTTCGTTAACGATCGCTACGATAATTGGTAACCAAGCCTTTCACAATGCTCGATGACGGGCACAACAACAGCCTTGGCATTACTTATTTGCTCAAAAAACGGACATGCAGCAACATTCAATTTGTTTCTTGGCGCGAAAACCGACTGAGATTTTGCATGTGGCAAAAGTACAATGATAATAAAAGTGCAGTTTAATCTTTTCGGAAAACCGCTTGAAGGACGACAACACGTGCGACAAAACTGGCTTTTCCTCTATGTTTCTAGTAACGATCTTTTAAATTTTTGTTTGTTTAGGCAACGGTGGACGTAACATCTCGAATAGAACAGGACGTCTCCTTCAGAACACAGATGGTCAAATGAAAACATCTTCACTGCGCTAATATCTGTCAGTTTAATCATCGAAATGCACACTTAAGGGTAAGCTAACCTCATTATCTCTTTAATGGAAATACATAATCCTTTTGTCTTGGAGGTAATATGCGCTAGTTGCGTAGCATTTTGTGGGGCGATGTAAAATGCGAGCAATGAGTGAAACCAGTTTTTAAAAGAAAAGTTTTTTAAGCCGATCTGACCCTTTTCATCTGAGATTAACTGAAAGTTCGTTGGTGCTCTCGGTTACAAGCTCATGAGTTGTTGATGACGTCCCTGGTTTTGAATTAACGGTATATAAGCGCCAGGAAACCCTTTCCTCTCGTTTACAACGTCGCTATCTATAGTGGAGTACCGCAATTCCAAGAAAAGCCACTTTCCGTAACTAGATATGCCCCCTTAGAGGATTTGGGCATCTCTAGGATGTGTATCATGATCCGTTGTTTCATCATGCTGTTTAATTGCCGATTCTTTGTTGTTCGCGAGGCCTGGATCGTAGGAACAATCGTAGGAAATTTTACATGATTTGTGCGCAAGGAGTTATCGGCACTTGGCGCCTTCGCTTATTTCCCTTTCGTTAACGATCGATGCCATAATTGGTAACCAAGCCTTTCACAATGCTCGATGACATTTCTGCTCTAGTTTAGTCCAGCTAGATACGGTCGAAATTAGGCTCTGATTGTCCAATAGAATTAGGCTAGGATAAGGCGAGTGTTAGCGCTTATCTTAGGGATAAGGATGGGGTTACCAGTGAGGGATGTATCAGTTAATAGAAGCACACTATCAGTAGCCACAATCGACCCCTGCACATTATATAATTAAATGTTTAAGGTGTTTGGTGAATCATCCTGGTGGATTAGTGGTGAGGGAGGCTTGGTATCACATGAACGATCTGAGTTCGACCTTGCGCGGTCAGTTGCATGTTTCATTTTGTTTCTTTGTTTGGTGGGAAAAAAAATTCGACAACAGAGAAAAAATTCTAAAGTGTTGCCACTGGAATCGATTCTATGTAAAAGAAAACGTGCCGCGCCTTCATTCGCACACCACGCATCGATATTGGCATCGATATCTGGGGCCCGTTTCTCGAAAGTCCTGGTGACTTCTCGGGCCCAGAGCTGTTTTTTGAAATCCGCATATCAGCTTGACTTGTTTTATCAACTGAGAACTTTATTGCTCAGCTTTCAAAACCAACAAAATTTGAGTCTAATGCAAACATCGCGCACATAAAATAACTTTTCGGGCGCGAAAAGTTAACGGGACTTTCCAGAAACGGGCCCCTGGAGACGAATACTAGCCTTTGATGAGCCTCCTTCATTGACGATAGGAAGTAACAAAAATTGACGAACGTAGTAAACGGGAACAACAACAACCATGGCATTACTTATTTCATCAAAACACGGACATGCAGCAACATTCAATTTGTTTCCTGGCGCGAAAACCGACTGAGATTTTGCATGTGGCGAAAGTACAATGATAATAAAACTGGACGACAACACCTGCGACAGAACTGGCTTTTCTTCTATGTTTCTAGCAACGATCTTTTAAATTTTTGTTTCCTTAGGCAACGGTGGACGTAACATCTCGAATAGAACAGGACGTCTACTTCAAAACAAAGATGGCCAAATAAACACATCTTCACTGCGCTAACATCTGTTTGTTTAATCATCAAAATGCACACTTAAAGGTAAGTTAACCTCATTACTTCTTTGATGGAAATACATAAGCCTTGTTCGGTGTTTTGGAGGTAATACGCGCTAGTTGCGTAGCATTTTCCGGGTGATGTAAAATGCGAGCAATGAGTGAAATCAGTTCTTAAAAGAAAAGTTTTTTTTAAACTGATCTGACCCTTTTTATCTGAGCTTAACTGAAAGTTCGTTAGTGCTCTCGCTGACAAGCTCGTGCGTTGTTGATGACGTCCCTGATTTTGAATTAACGGTATATAAGCGCCAGGAAACGCTTTCCTCTCGTTTACGGCGTCGCTATTTATAGTGGAATACCACGATTATATATCCGTAACTAGATATGCCGCCTTAGAGGATTTGGGCGTCTCTAGGATGTATATCATGATCCGTTGTTTCAGCATACTGTTTAATTACCGATTCTTTGTTGCTCGCAAGGCCTGGACCATGCTCGACTCGGTACAGCGCGGGGGTGGTGAACTTGTCAATCACTCCTATAGGAATTGTGCAGCGGAGGATCAGGGCCATCGTGACGTCACTGGCAGGTCAAGTCTGGAAGTTAAAATGGCTGTCAAACAATCACATCGCCAGCAGTCTTTCTCGGGTGATCATTCAAAGAATTTGAAAGATCATTCAAAGAGCCCGGTCACCTAGTAACCTGTTAATGTAATTTTCGAAAATGTGGCATCTTTCACAAAACAAGCTGTTGAAGGTGCCAAAATACGCAAAACTTCAAGATCGGTAAATTACGCACGCCATTAAAAACTAAAAAAAAGTTAAAAGCTTGCGCTTCTTTCATAGAAGATAACAAGAAAACCTAACGATATGTGACTCCAAGAGAAAAACAAGACCTTGATAGGATTTAAAAGTTTCGAATGGCCGTTAAAATTAATCATTTTACATGCGCTAAAAAATGATCAGTGGATTGAAAGGCATTGTTTTTGAAGTCGACTACGTAGTATGTTCACTCGCAAAAAGAAAGCTAACATCTTTAAAGTGAAGAAAAATGCTCCAGTATAGAGAATTTATTATTTTCAAGTCTTGTGCTAGGTTCGAAGTTAGTAGTGGGCCAGAGGAATGCCTTATTTTCACTGAATCATTGCGTAAAAACCGACAAAGACGACAACATTTTCCCACGGCAAAGCCAAAGAACTGTTGCGCCGGCTTTCCGGAAAAATTTGTGCTGACGTCTGACCGTACTCTTGTTGAATAATTATAAAAAAACCACAGTCTATCAAGAACACCAATGTTCCCAGGCTACTGATTGTCAAAATGTTCACAAGGAGCTATAGTCACTAGAATGGTGCTCAGTTTGACAGTTTTGAAATGAATTAGTCTTTTAAAATTTAGTGAAATACGGCCGATTCATTTTATTTTCGAAACGGTCATCTCGATCGTCTGTTGTGGATCATGTAGATGGTCATACTCTTTTTAAAACAAATTGTAGCTTGGACAGGAAATTTAAAAGAAACTGGAGATATTGAGAATAAGTTGGACAAGACCTCTGAACCCGATGGTGCTCTAATGTATCTAAAAGATTTCATAAAAATAACAGTATTGGCTCGGCGTAAAATCTATTTCCTCGCGGATCCGCATGATTTGTGAGCTGATTCAGATTTTTATGTTGTTCTGCCAAGGTGAATTGTCCACGGATTAAATGTGGTAGAAAAAAATTTGCTTAGTTCGATTACTTTTCCCCAAGCATTTAGGGATAGTTCTTCTTTCTATATATAGTAGATGGAAGCGAATTCTTTCAGAAAACTTTAAATTTAAAGTGCTAAACATACACTTTTAAGTTTGTCTCCTAGTCCACTCAGCGAAACAAACGGACTGATCCTTTTGTAGGTTGCCTTTATACCAAAGTTTTCAATTGGAGTATTTTTTCGTAAATTATAAGCTATTCTCTGGCCAAGTTTCAAGTTCTCCTGTGATATATAACTGAAATGAACACACTTTTCCGGACGCGGACAGTGACAACTTTCCCACATAATTTTGCGATCGCGAAGATTTAACGTGGCTCTTAAAACATTTTTTCCAGTATGATTTAAAGGGTAAGATAAGAAACCACTTATCTACATCGAAAAAGAGATCCTAAGTTATTATTCCACTGTTTTTTTCCTTCAGTTCGTCCTCCTTTAGCACTGAAAAAAAAAATAATAAACCGGTCAAACCGGGATTGTATAGTGTAACACATAATAGTAATTGTGCGTTCTCTTGCCCTTATGCGATAAAGTGACACAACAGTGGAATAATAAAAGTACTTTATTTATTCTGGTTCTGGTTTCTCCGAAAACAAGTTTAACTCTGAACTTTCAAACGCCTTCTTAAACCAAACTGTCTCTGGTACTGTTTGATGATTAAACAATGTAAGCTTTCGTCACAACTTTTACCTGAATTCTTTTATCTGTTTTCTGTGAAAAAATTTCAACAAATTGCCGAAGTAGGAATTAACTCATCGTTTTGTTAAAAAAAATTAGTTCTCAGAGAGAAGCAAAAATTCGTCGGGTTCAAATGCGAAGGCCCGAAACGAAACCGAACGATCGTAGAAATTTATACAAGGTTTGAGCGAGAGGAGGTATTTGTCCGCTTTTTTTCCCTTTCGTTAACGATCATTGCCATTATTTGTAACCAAGCCTCTCACAATGCTCGATCTCTGCTCTAGTTTAGTGCAACTGAATAAGGTCGAAATTAGTCTCGGATCATTAAATAAAACTAGGCTAGGATAAGGCGATTGTTAGCTCTTAGTTTAGGAAAAAGGATAGGGTCACCTGTGATGGATGTATCAGTTAATGAGGGTGCATCATCAGGAGCCACAATCGCTCCTGCACATTATATAATTTAATGTTTAGGGTGTTTGGTGAATCATCCTGGTAGAATAGTGGTGCGGGAGGCTTGGTATCACATAAACGATCTGAGTTCGACTCTGGGCGGTCAATTGCATGTTTCGTTTTCTTTCTTTTTTGGTCTAAAAAAAATTCGATAACAGAGAAAACAATCGAAAGTGTCGCCACTGGAATCGATTCTATGTAAACAAAAACGTGTTGCGCCTTCATTCCCATATGAAGTCGCTACCGCAACACTAATAATTCCGATAAATAGTTAATTGCTCGGGGTACGAATATAATTGGTCAACTTCAAAAGACCATAACTTTCTACCCTTTTAAGGTATTTCACTCAATTAAAAGTTTTCTAAAAGCTTACAGACAATAGTTTACACTGACTAGAATCTCAAGGGAGTTTTGATCGAAGTTAATCGTTTTCAGGCAGTCAAAACTTCGGGCGCGAAGGTAAAAGGTTCGCGTATTTCTTGTTTTCGGCTTAATAGAGAACGCCGCAAGTAATCTCAAAGGAAAATAACTCTGTTTGTGTTCGACTTTGAGGATTGATCCCATATGTAGGAAAACGTTACGAGCATAAGAGTTACGGGAAAATTTAAATCAAAGCAATCGGACAGTTATTTTAAGAGACTCAAGCATCTGAATTCGCTACCGCAACATCAATTACTGCGATAACTATGCGTTTTTCGGGCATACGAAATTAATTAGTCAACTTCAAAAGGCTATAACTATTTCCTCTTTGAAGGTGTTTTACTCGTTAAAGCGTTTCTAAAAGCTTACAAACTATAGTTTACATTTATTAAAATGTCAAAGGAACTCTGATTCAAGTTAATCGTTTTCAGGCAGTCACAACTTTGGGCGTGAACGTAAATGGGAAGCATGTTTGTTGTTTTCGCTTTTACAGAGAACGCTGCATGTAAATTCGAATCCTAAGTACTCTGTTGATGTTTGACTTTAAGGATTGATACGATGTGTAGAGAAAAATTTAAATCAAAATAATCAGGCTCTTATTTTAGAAGATTCAAGCATATGAAGTCACTACCACAACACAAATTTTTCAGGTCGATTAATACTAAAATCCTGGCGTACGAATTTAATTGGTCAACTTCAAAAGACTATACTGAACTTTTTACCCTTGTAGGATACTTCACCCACTTTAACGTTTTCTAAAAGCTTATAAAGCAGTTTTGATGTAAGTTAATCGTTTTCAGGCAGTCAAAACTTCGGGTGCAAACGTAAAAGGGCCGCGTCTTGGTTGTTGTGGCTTTAATAGAGAACGCCGGAAGTAATCTTCAAGCAAAATAACTCCGTTTATGATTGACTTTGAGGATTGATCTCATATGTAGAACAACGTTAAGAGCATACGAATTACGAGAAAATTTAAATCAAAGCAGTCGGACTCTTATTTCAAAAGATTCAAGCATCCAAATTCGTTACCGCAACATTAATTACTGCGAAAATTGATTATTTTCCTGGCGTACGAATTTAATTGGTCAACTTTAAAAGACTACAACTTTCTACTCTTTTAACATAGTCCAATCACTTCAATGTGTTCTAAAAGCTTATATACTATAGTTTACATTGATTAGAATGATAAAGCAATTCTGATTCAAGTTTATCATTTTCTGGCAGTCGAAACTTCGGGTGCGAACGTAAAACGGGCGCGTGTTTGTTGTTTTCTCTTTAACTGAGAACGCCGCAAGAAAAGTGGGAGCAAAATAACTCTTCGTTTGACTTTGAGGATTGATCTCATGTGTAGAAAAACGCTTAGTATATAACGATTGCGGCAAAATCTCAATCAAAATAATCAGGCTCTTATTTTAGAAGAGTCAAGCATATGAAGTCGCTACCACAACACTAATAATTCCGCTAAATAGTTGATTGCCCGGGGTACGAATATAATTGGTCAACTTCAAAAGACCACAACTTTCTACCCTTTTAAGGTATTTCACTCAATTAAACGTTTTCTAAAAGCTTAAAGAGGATTGCTTAATTAATTAGAATCTTAAAGGAGTTTTGATCGTACTTAATCGTTTTCGGGCAGTCAAAACTTCGGGCGCGAAGGTAAAAGGTTCGCGTATTTCTTGTTTTCGGCTTAACAGAGGACGCTGCAAGTAACCTCAAAGGAAAATGACTCTGTTTGTGTTCGTCTTTGAGGATTGATCTCATATGTAAGAGAACTTTAAGAGCATAAGAATTACGGGAAAATTTAAATCAAAGCAATCAGACTGTTATTTTAAGAGATTCAAGCATTTGAATTTGGTACCGCAACATCAATTACTGCGATAACTATGCGATTTCCTGGCATACGAAATTAATTAGTCAACTTCAAAAGGCTATAACTATCTCCTCTTTGAAGGTGTTTCACTTGTTAAAGCGTTTCCTAAGAGCTTACAAACTATAGTTTACATTGATTAGAATGATAAAGCAATTCTGATTCAAGTTTATAATTTTCTGGGAGTCAAAACTTCGGGTGCGAACGTAAAAGGGGCGCGTGTTTGCTGTTTTCACTTTAACTGAGAACGCCGCAAGAAAAGTGGGAGCAAAATAACTCTTTGTTTGACTTTGAGTATTGATCTCATGTGTCGAAAAACGCTTAGTATATAAGGATTGGGACAAAATCTAAATCAAAATAATCAGGCTCTTATTTTAGAAAAGTCAAGCATACGAAGTCGCTACCGCAACACTAATAATTCCGATAAATAGTTAATTGCTCGGGGTACGAATATAATTGGTCAATTTCAAAAGACCATAACTTTCTTAGTCCAGTTCTGGCCCCTCTCTCTTTGTCACGCAACGCCGGGAGAGAGGACCCTCTCTCCCGGCGTTGCGTGACAAAGAGAGAGGGGCCAGAACTGGACTATAACTTTCTACCCTTTTAAGGTATTTCACTCAATTAAAAGTTTTCTAAAAGCTTACAGACGATAGTTGACATTGATTAGAATTTCAAAGGAGTTTTGATCGAAGTTAATCGTTTTCAGGCAGTCAAAACTTCGGGTGCCAGGGCTCGAGACTAACGGTAGCCAACTAGTCACAGACTAGTAGAAATTCCGTTTTGGCTAGTAAGTTTTGCGCTTTCACTAGCCATTTTGGCTAGTGAATATTTCGAAGCGCTAAAGCACCGGATGGAAACCAAACTAAATATTGCTTCTGATGATCGGATCCCAAAAGCGAATTGAGTGAACAGAAACTAGAACTTATTTCGTAGAAGGATATTGTAATGTTCGTATAATACTTGTTTTGTCCTCTCAACGTTTTTTCCTACTAATTTTTGTCGCATATGGCAACGTTTTCTCCATCATTTCTACGTTCGAACGAAATTAGCCGTCTTCAGAACGTTTCACCATACGTTTCCTTGAAAGGTCCATTAGTGTGTTCGTGTGATATTTGTCTACACGTTAGTAGGTTCACACAATTCTTTAGTCTTCTCTTATCTACTTTTTCCATTAATTGCTACGTTCGTACAATAGTTTCTCTTCTCAGCGTTTTTCTCTAAGTAACGTCTTCACAACGTTTCTCCGTATGTAAGTAGGTTCGTCGATTTATTAGTCTAGCCTTCTCAACGTTTCTTTGTACGTTAGCACGTTCGCACGACATTGTTCTGCTCTTCCTAAGGTTTTCAGTGTGTTAGAACATTCGTACCATAAGTCGACACTGCTTAGCCTTTCTCTGCACGTTAGTAAGTTCATACAGTATTAGTCTTGTCTTCTAAACGTTTATCCGTACATTAGTGCGATTTTAGTTGTCTCATTTACGTTTCTCCGTAATTTATTGTCCCACTGTAATAGTTCAGTGTGTCCGTTCGGTGTATATCACACACGTTCTTACGGAACTAGATTTGTCTAATAACGTTTCTGCGTAAGTCAGTAGTTGCGTATTTTATTAGTCTCTGTATCTTGGTACGTTGACAGCGTTTCTCCCTACTGTAGTGCATTTACATCCAACGTGTTTGATATGACTTCTCAACGTTTCTCCGTACCTTAGTAAGTTCGAACCTTATCAGTTTTTTATGCTCATTTATGTTTCTCCGCGCTTATAATTTACTAGTCTTCTCTAAGAGAATGTAGACGTTTAACTTTTTCCGTACGTGAGTTGAGTGCTCTATCAGTCTTGTCTTTTTGACGTTTCTCCGTACCTTACAACGTTCGTACAATGTTAGTCTTGTCTTCCCAACGTTTCTCCGTACAATGACACGCTCATATAAGGTGAACTGTTCGAGTTATTCGTCATGATCTGACCAAAACGGAGAGAGAGGTGAACTTCATCGCGCCTGGGAATTTGCCCTGAAGGCACATAGTACTTTGTATTCCGCGTGTGAGGATCTTTAACCGTTGAACACAGTATGAGATAGTGCAAAAAAGTCTGGCTAGTAAAAATTTATTTTGGCTACTGAAATCAAACCTCTCACTAGCCACTTGGCTACTAAGCTGAAAAGTTAGTCTCGAGCCCTGGGTGCGAAGGTAAAAGGTTCGCGTATTTCTTGTTTTCGGCTTAATAGAGAACGCCGCAAGTAATCTCGAAGGAAAATAACTCCGTTTGTGTTCGACTTTGAGGATTGATCCCGTATGTAAGAAAACGTTAAGAGCAAAAGAATTACCGGAAAATGTAAATCAAAGCAATCAGACTGTTATTTTATGAGATTCAAGCATCTGAATTTGCTACCGCAATTTCAATTACTGCGATAACTATGCGATTTCCTGGCATACGAAATTAATTAGTCAACTTCAAAAGGCTATAACTGTCTCCTCTTTGAAGGTGTTTCACTCGCTAAAGCGTTTCCTAAAAGCTTACAAACTATAGTTTACATTTATTAGAATGTCAAAGGAACTGTGCAGTTCAAGTTAATCGTTTTCAGGCAGTCACAACTTTGGGCGCGAACGTAAATGGGGCGCATGTTTGTTGTTTTCGCTTTAACAGAGAATGCTGCAAGTAAATTCGAATCCTAAGTTCTCTGTTGATGTTTGACTTTAAGGATTGATATCATGTATAGAAAAAAATTTAAATCAAAATAATCAGGCTCTTATTTTAGAAGATTCAAGCATATGAAGACGCTACCGCAACACAAATTTTTCAGATCGATTAATACTAAAATCCTGGCGTACGAATTTAATTGGTCAACTTTGAGAGTGTAAGAAATGGACGATTCTCTAAGAAATCCCTGTTGTGTGTGTTGTTGTTGTTGTTTACTTTTAATTAAAGTTCTCTCGCTTATGCAGGCACTTGAGTATTATGGTGCACGGGGTGTTGGGGTACCGGTGCGATCGGAGGCGGGAGAAGCTTGCGCAAGGGAGCGCGTGCTCCTCGCGCCTCCGATCGCGCGTTCCCCAACCTTGCACGCCCCATAATACTCAAGCGCTAGCTTATGACTGCTTTGCAAGAAACTGGAGTTTAAATCGAGAAATAGCTCACGATCAAGTAATGGTTTTGTTACTGAAGGGAAATGTAACGTAAGAAACTGTAAAGGATTTTTGTTTATTGAAACTATACAAAATTGAAGCTGATTGTTCGCGTCAGATAGGCTTTCATGTGCCTCTCGACTATCCAGAAAGGGTCTGCTAGCAGGCTAGTGTCTAGAATCCAAAACTGACAAACACGCCTTTGTAGACGTTTGACGAGGTAGACCACGTTTCATCGTGATGGTTGTTGCACAGGGAGCCCTCACATCAAATTGTTTCCCGGTGTTTTTAATCAAGCGAAGGCCATTTTGAAAAATTTAGACGCGGCCAAGGTCGGGAACAGAGAAAACCACGAGGCCTAACTGGGGATTTGGAGATTCTTCGGAGCATGCGATCTCCTGCCGAAAATAATAAAACTAAAGTTACGAACGGTTACCCAAGGCCTCTCAGTTCGAGGCCTCCCTTTCAAACTGGCGGCATCGGTTCCAGACCTCACAGCTTGAGTGCGCAATACTAAAAATCAAAATGGCCGCCTTGCGAAGCAATAATTTTGATTTGATGTGAGGGCTTCTTGCAGTTGTTGTATAGAATAAATAAATTAGCAATTATAAACTATTTCAGATTATTTTAAATGAAGAAAAAATACCAAAGTAATCACAGTGAATGCACAGGTTAGATAAATGAGGCCCTGTTAGGGGGTCTAGTTATCCCTTATACCTGTTAATTTGAAAGCGTTTATCCCTTATCCCTGTAAATTTGAGAGCATTTATCCCTTATCCCTAAGAGTGCCAAGACTGTTATCCCGAAAAGTGCCCCAGTTTGAATATAAACGTCTGAACGAATGATATTTTAAAAATGAGAAGAGATATAATTAAGTCATGTTTTTCTTCGACAACAACAAACAGCATACCTCAGAGATTGATGCTACATCAGTTCTGATACGGCCACAGGCATAGTGGTGACATTTGGAAAGATTTCAGTCCTGTATGCAGCCGGTCATTTGAATCTTCAGGTTCTTAGCTTCGTCAGTTAGAATTCCAGTTCAAAGTACCGTGCTCCACATCGTTAAAGGTTAGATTGTAAGTGTTACTTATAAATTTCGTTTTTTTCCGTCACAGACTCGATTTAAACCAACAACTTGAATTCAACATTCTTCAAAACTTCTCTGATTTACCGCACTCGAATTATTATTTTAATTTCCCTAAAGGAGGTTTAATAAAATGTTCCGAGAAAGGTACTAGAAAACACAATGTTTCAATGGACGTTATGAGCTTATATACAAATATACCACAAGAGGAGGGAATAAACATAGTATGCAACGCATACGAACTCATTCCACAGAAACGAACCTCCTATCCCTACACGACTGCTGCAAAGAGCGCTCAAACTTATCCTTGCGGAGAACTCCTTCCAATTTAATGGAAAAAACTACCTACAAATACATGGGACTGCCATGGGCACCAAAACGGCAGTTACTTTCACCAATATTTTCATGGCTAAGGTAGAAACAGAGATTTTCAATTAAAGCGCTTTAAAACCGCTCGTCTGGAAACGATTCATTGACGACATCTTCTCCCTCTGGACCGGAACCAGAGAAGAGATCACACAGTTCACTGAACAAGCTAACAAACACCATCAGACTATCAAGTTTACGGCTGTACTATCCGAAACAGAAACAAACTTCTTGGACACTACTGTTTACAAGGGTGAAAGATTTAGATATGAGTCGGTGCTAGATGTACGCACCCATTTTAAGCCCACTGAGACATTTCAGTACACCCATTTTTCAACCTGCCATCCATCAGAAGTGAAAAGAGGCTTCATCAAAGGAGAGGCTCTAAGACTACTCAGAACTACCGTATTTGCTCGATTTAACGCCAGGGGGCGTTTATTTAAAACTCGGCCTCCTAGACCCAGCGTTTATTTGGGGCCCGGCGTTTATTTAATGAGTGCACTTTTCGACCTTTTTCAGCCATTCATTTTTTTTACCTTCAGCAGTACTGGAGGTTTGTTGAATTAAGAACCAAATTTCACCAAAAACGTTAAAAATACAAAAAACAATGTCACTATCCTGCGTAGCAAGCGTTTCGGTAAGGCTTTCCACACGTTCGATGCACTTTTCGCTTTTTTGGTCGCGGGAATTTGATGCGGGCGCAAAAAAGTGCTTCCATCAGTGTTGCGCTCGCCCCCAATTTTTGCGCAGCCAAAAAGCGAAAAACGCGTCCAACGGGCGGAAAGCCCTACGGAAACGCTTGCTACGCAGGCTACAATGTCACCAACTTTGTCTTATGCTTAGTGAATCATTTTGGTACGTCATTTAGCAAAAAACGTCACTGACAGGAACGGTGATTACGGCTCTTGTCAACGTTAATTTTTCTCCGTCAAACACGGAAAAAATGTGTCGGCAACTGCTCGACAGCAAACGTACTTTGCAAGCAATTGAGAACAAGGTGGTGTCGAGGTTCCTACTCCATGAGTTCTGAGAAAGGCAAAATTATGGAACGATTTGAGAAACTTGCTGGAAAAACGCTGGAGAAATCCTCAAGATGATCCTCGATTGATGACAAGCCCGCAGGAAAGTTACCATGATTAAAAGAAATTGACACGATAAGTGATGCGTTGTTTGTTTCTCCGTTTTTATAGTTAGAAGAACAATTGTAAATGGTAGTTTAGGTTTGATTATCAGTGGATAAAATTCAAATAAAATGGTAGAAAGGGAACTAGTATGCAGTTACGACACATAATCCTGATTTAATACACTCCTCTCGAATAAACGCCGGGACCTCAAATAAACGCCGGGACCCCGAATAATCGCCGGGGGCGTTTAACTTAAACTCGGCCCTGTAGACCCGGCGTTTCTTTGAATAAACGCCGGGGTCCGGCGTTTAATCAAGAAAATACGGACTTTTCTAAGACATTGTTTCAAAAGAGCATCACAAACTTCAAAACACAACTTCTTGAGAGAGGATACCCAGAAAACTTTATTCAAACGACCCTCTCAGAAGTTACTTTTGAAGACAGGAATCAAGCCCTCCGACATAAACAAAACAAAAAAGAGAATCTTGCCCTTTGTAACGCAATATCACCCAGCAGTGCCTACCTTAAGACCAATACCCATGAACAGCTGGCATTTGATAACACAGCAACCATTGCTAAACGACATTTTCAAGGAACCGCCCCTAATATCGTACAAAAGAGGGCGTTCCCTCAGAGATATAGTCGTGAGAACAAAACTTTAGAAAGGCTAAAACACGCGCGCGCGCAGGAGGCGCGCAGGTCTGTTACTCTTTTAGACACTAAAAAGAGGATCACAAAACTGCAGTTACAGCTTCTGGCTTAAATTCTTAAGCCATTTAAAAGGCTAAAACACGCGCGTGGGAGCCGCGCAGGCCCGTCACCCTTTTTAACTATTCTCTGTCGTCAAAGCCGCACGATTTTGGATATCGAAGAAAAGATGACAGGTCGCACCCTTCTATTTTTGTCAAAGAAGACAATTTCATCGCAGGTTTCTCATCTCCTTGTTTGTATATACACGCTGTAACTTCGTGAAGGACTTTCATACAAGTGATAGCGGAAGCCATGCTTGATGAGAATGACATGCACACGTGGGAACAAAGGTCATCTCGAGGTCTGTTGGGGGGCAAAAGCGGTACCCTGGGAGCTTGGAGTGGCCTCGAATGACTAATCGATTATTAACTGAACATGCATGGTCAGAGGTGGTAAAAATCACGGGAAAAAGTCGAAAAAAGCACGAATTAGGTATAACTAATGTGGAAGCCGACCTGAAATTCATTATCCCTAAAACTATTCCACTTATCCTTTATCTCCAAAAGTTTTTTGTCAGTTATCCCTTATCCCTTGAATTATTTGTCCACTCATCCCTTATCCCTAAAACCCCTAACAGGGCCTTATAAATGTCTTGGAGACATTTTCAAATTAAATTGTCAATGTATAGTGCTAAGCACGAAAAGTAGAGTAGATTTTCACACGAGATCCCGTCAAATAAAGAATAAAATTTTTAAAATGTATCAAACTGTGTCATTTTGAACCTGTGTGAAATAATAAAGTTTGTTTTCCCATTGCAAGTTCAGTTTTTTATTTATTTTTATTTAAATTATAGAATAATCTGTTTTAGAACTAAGCATAAATTATTAAATTATTTAAGATTTCTTTTTCATAGAAAAGCCCAGTTTATTGACAAATGGTCATGCTTCTTGGCTGAGCTAGGAAAGTCGGCGGAGTGTTGCGAACTATACCTGCCATATTATTTATAACAGCTCTTGCGCGTATAACATGTAAGGCCCACGCAAGTGTTCCGGCCAGTTCTGACAAATGGAAAGATTTCTGAGTTTCATAACTTAGCTGACCATTTCTTGTTTTTGTTAATCACTCATTGCTGTGAACTGACAGGGCCACCAATCTGTGAGGTCAAAGGCCTTTTTGAAAACTGCTTGGGGTATTTCAATACCCGATTCCCGCAAAAGGGAGATTTAGTAGAGGAGAAAGAGGGCCGGGGTGGGGGGGGGGGGGGGTAAGGGTATTTTCGTGACTCTGTGATTCGCTATTTTTGTGGTCTTAGGATCTTGATTTACACCGAAAAAAAGGAGGCTGTACTGTTATTCCCTTTACGACAAGGGCGTCCAGTTTATCGAGTTACGCCGAAACGTGTCAAGTAGACCTCATTGAACTGGAAACTGACAACTTTGCTAACAGTTGCAAAGCCGCTTATTTCTGTAGTTTAGCTTTTAATGAGTTGACGCTAAGCTTGCGAAGAAAATGTTGCCTTTCAAAATGGCAGACGACAAACGGCAGGTTCTATTGTTTATCGTTTGCTGTAAAAGTGATGCTGTATCTCTATTCTCTTTCTGGAAACCGTGCGTCTTGGGAACTAAAAGAGTAGTATGAATAATAGTATTCTGTTCGTTTTGCTCCAGATGGCAGACCAGAAGGATATGTTTGGCAAACAAAATATACGTACGATTTAGCAAATCTTTCGAAAAAAAAAAGTCTAAGTTCAACCTAATTTCATCTGGAATACACTTACACGTTTTGACAATGAGAATGGTCTGAACATGAAGGAGCTTTTCATTTGCCTAAAAGGATGCGTCATTCAGATGGAATGGATCATTAGAAATGTTACGAAGAAATTTTCCGGGCGTGCTGTTTTTCCTACATTTTAAAATACATATATGCGTACAAGCTTTTTTTTTTGGCTTGGAATTTCTTTCCTAGTTTTTGGAATTGCCTTCCTCCCCCCCCAACCAACATTTTTTACATTTTTTAATTAGGCATGTAGAAGACAACCAATCAAGGCTGAGTTCAACGGACATGTAATACAGGTGAGAAAATTGGCGGAATTCTTTCAAATTTGTCACTTCAATTCTGGCCGACGATGCAAGTTTAATGGCCAAAACAGTTCAACTTTTGAGGTTCCTGCCCATTTAGAGACTTCATGCAGCTTGCTAAGAAACAGAAATGCTCTGAAAGCGACAAGTATTCCTTCAAGAGGTCTATGGGACTGACTTTTACTTGGTAAACAGTGTTTCAATTTGCCTCGTTACAAGCGCTAGCTTACGTTGTTGATTCCTTTGTTGATTCCTTCACCGGGAATATGTTCAATTATTGGACTCGCTTTTTGCAAAGACGACATTTTCAAAACTCTCAATATTATCCGGTTCGAGATAATTAATATTTGGCCTGTTTCATTTACAGAGAACGACTTAATGAAGCTCTTAAAGGGCTTACAAGTGGACCAAATCGGCACCGATCGTATAAAATTTGTTTTGTTTACTTCGTAAAAGAAAGTCACAAGCAAGAGTTGATGAAATCCCGGTGAATAATAATTCATAATTTCCAAGGAAACATAAGGAAGGTAAGTTTTAAGTTCTAAAGAAGGTAATTCCTGATATGTTTGCGTGTAAATTACAGTAGCGGCCAAGTAATGCGACTAACTGATGTGAAATGGAATCCTGGCGTGTGCTATTCAGAAGAACAAGACCACACTACCAAAATAGATTATTTTTACCTAAGCAACAATATTTTTATGCCTTCAAGACATTTTTCAACTTACGCCGTATCCAGCGGTTTTTATTTTAATTTGCGTCATAGCAAATCGAAATATATTCATCACCAATCGACAATTAAGGCGTAAGAATGGTACTTTCGGTTAAAATTACTTACTAGTTTTCCTCTTCCGGTTGGACACAGTTTTTCAATCTATCAGTCTATCAAGAACGCCAATTTTCTCAGGCTACTGATTGTCAAAATGTTCACAAGGAGCTATAGTCACTAGAATGGTGCTCAGTTTGACAGTTTTGAAATGAATTAGTCTTTTAAAATTTAGTGAAATACGACCGATTCATTTTATTTTCGAAACGGTCATCTCGATCGTCTGTTGTGGATCATGTAGATGGTCATACTCTTTTTAAAACAAATTGTAGCTTGGACAGGAAATTTAAAAGAAACTGGAGATATTGAGAATAAGTTGGACAAGACCTCTGAACCCGATGGTGCTCTAATGTATCTAAAAGATTTCATAAAAATAACAGTATCGGGTCGGCGTAAGATCTATTTCCTCGCGGGTCCGCATGATTTGTGAGCTGATTCAGATTTTTATGTTGTTCTGCCAAGGTGAATTGTCCACGGATTAAATGTGGTAGAAAAAATTTACTTAGTTCGATAACTTGTCCCCAAGCATTTAGGGATAGTTCTTCTTTCTATATATAGTAGATGGAAGCAAATTTTTTCAGAAAACTTTAAATTTAAAGTGCTAAACATACACTTTTAAGTTTGTCTCGTAGTCCACTCAGCGAAACAAACGGACTGATCCTTTTGTAGGTTGCCTTTATACAAAAGTTTTCAATTGGAGTATTTTTTCGTAAATTATAAGCTATTCTCTGGCCAAGTTTGAAGTTGTCCTGTGATATATAACTGAAATGAACACACTTTTCCGGACGCGGACAGTGACAACTTTCCCACATAATTTTGCGATCGCGAAGATTTAACGTGGCTCTTAAAACATTTTTTCCAGTATGATTTAAAGGGTAAGATAAGAAACCACTTACCTACATCGAAAAAGAGATCCTAAGTTATTATTCCGCTGTTTTTTTTTCCTTCAGTTCGTCCTCCTTTAGCACTGAAAAATAATAAACCGGTCAAACCGGGATTGTATAGTGTAATACATAATAGTAATTGTGCGTTCTCTTGCCCTTATGCGATAAAGTGACACAACAGTGGAATAATAAAAGTACTTTATTTATTCACAAAAATGCATTAATTATTGAGACTGGCTTCTGGTTTCTCCGAAAATAAGTTTAACTCTGAACTTTCAAACGCCTTCTTAAACCAAACTGTCTCTGGTACGGTTTGATGATTAAACAATGTAAGCTTTCGTCACAACTTTTACCTGAATTCTTTTATCTGTTTTCTGTGAAAAAAATTCAACAAATTGCCGAATTAGGAATTAACTCATCGTTTTGTTAAAAAAATTAGTTCTCAGAGAGAAGCGAAAATTCGTCGGGTTCAAATGCGAAGGCCCGAAACGAAACCGAACGATCGTAGAAATTTATACAAGGTTTGAGCGAGAGGAGGTATTTGTCCGCTTTTTTTCCCTTTCGTTAACGATCAATGCCATTATTTGTAACCAAGCCTCTCACAATGCTCGATCTCTGCTCTAGTTTAGTGCACCTGACTAAGGTCGAAATTAGTCTCTGATCATTAAATAAAACTAGGCTAGGATAACGCGATTGTTAGGTCTTATTTTAGGAAAAAGGATAGGGTCACCTGTGATGGATGTATCAGTTAATGAGGGCGCATCATCAGGAGCCACAATCGCTCCTGCACATTATATAATTAAATGTTTAGGGTGTTTGGTGAATCATCCTGGTAGAATAGTGGTGCGGGAGGCTTGCTATCACATGAACGATCTGAGTTCGACTCTAGGCGGTCAATTGCATGTTTCGTTTTTTCTTTTTTGGTCTAAAAAAAATTCGATAACAGAGAAAACAATCGAAAGTGTTGCCACTGGAATCGATTCTATATAAACAAAAACGTGCCGCGCCTTCATTCCCATATGAAGTCGCTACCGCAACACTAACAATTCCGATAAATAGATGATTGCCCGGGGTACGAATATAATTTGTCAACTTCAAAGGACCATAATTTTCTACCCTTTTAAGGTATTTCACTCAATCAAACGTTTTCTAAAAGCTTACAGACGATAGTTTACATTGACTAGAATCTCAAGGGAGTTTTGATCGAAGTTAATCGTTTTCAGGCAGTCAAAACTTCGGGCGCGAAGGTAAAAGGTTCGCGTATTTCTTGCTTTCGGCTTAATAGAGAACGCCGCAAGTAATCTCAAAGGAAAATAACTCTGTTTGTGTTCGACTTTGAGGATTGATCCCATATGTAGGAAAACGTTACGAGCATACGAATTACAGGAAAATTTAAATGAAAGCAATCGGACTGTTATTTTAAGAGACTCAAGCATCTGAATTCGCTATCGCAACATCAATTACTGCGATAACTATGCGTTTTTCGGGCATACGAAATTAATTAGTCAACTTCAAAAGGCTATAACTATTTCCTCTTTGAAGGTGTTTTACTCGTTAAAGCGTTTCTAAAAGCTTACAAACTATAGTTTACATTTATTAGAATGTCAAAGGAACTCTGATTCAAGTTAATCGTTTTCAGGCAGTCACAACTTTGGGCGTGAACGTAAATGAGGCGCATGTTTGTTGTTTTTGCTTTTACAGAGAAGGCTGCATGTAAATTCGAATCCTTAGTACTCCGTTGATGTTTGACTTTAAGGATTGATACGATGTGTAGAGAAAAATTTAAATCAAAATAATCAAGCTCTTATTTTAGAAGATTCAAGCATATGAAGTCACTACCACAACACAAATTTTTCAGATCGATTAATACTAAAATCCTGGCATACGAATCTAATTGGTCAACTTCAAAAGACTATACTGAACTTCTTACCCTTTTAAGATATTTAACCCACTTTAACGTTCTCTAAAAGCTTATAAACTATAGTGTACATTGATTAGATTTTCAAAGCAGTTTTGATGTAAGTTAATCGTTTTCAGGCAGTCAAAACTTCGGGTGAAAACGTAACAGGGGCGCCTCTTGGTTGTTGTGGCTTTAATAGAGAACGCCGGAAGTAATCTTCAAGCAAAATAACTCCGTTTATGATTGACTTTGAGGATTGATCTCATATGTAGAACAACGTTAAAAGCATACGAATTACGAGAAAATTTAAATCAAAGCAGTCGGACTCTTATTTCAAAAGATTCAAGCATCCAAATTCGTTACCGCAACATTAATTACTGCGAAAATTGATTATTTTCCTGGCGTACGAATTTAATTGGTCAACTTTAAAAGACTACAACTTTCTATTCTTTTAACATAGTTTAATCACTTCAATGTGTTCTAAAAGCTTATATACTATAGTTTACATTGATTAGAATGATAAAGCAATTCTGATTCAAGTTTATCATTTTCTGGCAGTCGAAACTTCGGGTGTGAACGTAAAAGGGGCGCGTTTGTTGTTGTCGCTGTAACAGAGAATGCTGCAAGTAAATTCGAATCCTAAGTACTGTGTTTATGTTTGACTTTAAGGATTAATATCATGTGTAGAAAAAAATTTAAATCACAATAATCAGGCTCTTATTTTAGAAGATTCAAGCATATGAAGTCGCTACCGCAACACAAATTTTTCAGATCGATTAATACTAAAATCCTGGCGTACGAATTTAATTGGTCAACTTTGAGAGTGTAAGAAATGGACGATTCTCTAAGTAAGAAATCCCTGTTGCGTGTGTGTGTTGTTGTTTACTTTTAATTAAAGTTCTCTCGCTTATGCAGGCACTTGAGTATTATGTTGCACGGGGTGTTGGGGAACCGGTGCGATCGGAGGCGGGAGAAGCTTGCGCAAGGGAGTGCGTGCTCCTCGCGCCTCTGATCGCGCGTGCCCCAATCTTGCACGCCCCATAATACTCAAGCGCTAGCTTATGACTGCTTTGCAAGAAACTGGCGTTTAAATCGAGAAATAGCTCAAGTAATGGTTTTGTTACTGAAGGGAAATGTAACGTAAGAAACTGTAAAGGACTTTTGTTTATTGAAACTATACAAAATTGAAGCTGATTGTTCGCGTCGAGATAGGCTTTCATGTGCCTCTCGACTATCCAGAAAGGGTCTGCTAGCAGGCTAGTGTCTAGAATGCAAAACTGACAAGCACGTCTGTAGAAGTTTCACGAGGTAAACCATGTTTTATCGTGATGGTTGTTGCACAGGGAGCCCTCACATCAAATTGTTTCCCGGTGTTTTTAATCAAGCGAAAGGCCATTTTAAATAATTAGACGCGGCCAAGGTTGGGAACAAAGAAAACCACGAGGCCTGACTGGGGATTCGGAGATTTTTCGGCGGCGATCCCGTGCATCGGTACCAGACCTCATATGAGCTTGACCGCGCAGTACTAAAAATAAAAAAGGGCCACCTTGCGAAGCAATAATTTTGATTTGATGTGAGGGCTCCTTACGGTTGTTGCATAGAATAAATAAATTAGCAATTATAAACTATTTCAGATTATTTCAAATGAAGGAAAAACACCAAAGTAATGACAGCGAATGCACAGGTTAGATAAATGTCTTTGAGACATCTTCGACACTGGAGTAAATTGTCATTTTATAGTGCTAAGCACGAAAAGTAGAGTACATTTTCACACAAGATCCCGTGAAATAAAAAATAAAATCTTTAAAATGTATTTAACTGTGTCATTTTGAACCTGTGTTAAATAATAAAGTTTGCCCGTTGCACAATTAGTTTTTTTTTAAATTTCAATTATAGAATAATCTGTTTTAGAACTTAGCATACATTATTAAATTATTTTGTATTTATTTTTCATAGAAAAGCCGAGTTTATTGAGAAATGGTCATACTTCTTGACTGAGCTAGGAGGACCTATATTTGGGATTATCTACTGAGTTGATCATCAATGTAAATTCGACCTGGCTAACTTTCGAAACGTCAACTTCTGAATTTATTTACGGTGGCCAATTACAATAAGATTTTAAAATCGGACCTCTTTGCGAAATGCTGTAGCCCGCGCTAAAAAAACAGCTTTGAGGGATTTCGGTTTTTTTACTTTCAACATTTAGTTTGTCTTTAAAAAGTAAAAAAAGAGATCCTGATCCTGACCTTGCGCAAATCTCAGGGGGAGGGGGTCGGTACACTGAATCTCAGTGCAAGGACACCGGAAGAGTTGAAATCCGTCACTGTTCAACGTGTTTTCAAAGTGTTTGCCCTGTTCTCTTCGCCTGCGTGGCAGGCGCGGCGAGGGAAGGGACAGGGGAGAAATTATTGGCGAGCGCGGAGCACGAGAGGAAGGGAGAGGGCGCCCACCTCCTTCCTCTCGCGCTCTGCGCCCGCGACTCGCGCTTTGCGCTTGCGAATACTTCCCCTTTCCACGCAGGCTACTGTACTCTCAACCCATAGACTAGACTCGTAGCCGTTATTAATGGTCAACACACAACCCACGAACTTGTTCAGTTAAATATTAATAACAGTTTTTTTTATTATTTTATTTAAGCACAGAATATTGAACAAAAATTGACAATGAACCCTTTTTTTCAATAACAGAAGTATTTTTTTTTAGTTTTATCCTTTAGGTAAAAAGTGCCACGTCCAAAGACTAAATCTAGAAAAAATAGACTGGACTTAGATTGCACATATTCAAAATTTCGTAAAAAAAAAAGTCCCTAAAGGGAATTTGTAAAATTTAAGAATAAAATCAGTCAGAATGTTTTCTTTTGAGGATTGACATGCATGATTTCGCTATTAACAATAGAAGAGAGATGAGAGAGGCTTTAAAAGGTGTCCTCAGAGAGAAGCAAGGCTTCTTGGCTAAAATGCGGTGGTCCGAAAAGAAATGGAACTATCGTAGAAATTTTACAAGGTTTGCGCGCAAGTAGTCGTCGGCACTTGGCGCCTCCGCTTATTTTCCTTTCGTTTATAACGATCGATGCCGTAATTGGTAACCAAGCCTTTCAGAATGCTCGATGACGGGAACAACAACAACCATGGCATTACTTATTTCATCAAAAAACGGACATGCAGCAACATTCAATTTGTTTCCTGGCGCGAAAACCGACTGAGATTTTGCATGTGGCGAAAATACAATGATAATAAAAGTGTACTTTAATCTTTTCGGAAAACCGCTTGAAGGACGACAACACCGCCGACAGAACTGGCTTTTCCTCTATGTTTCTAGTAACGATGTTTTAAATTTTGTTTGTTTAGGCAACGGTGGACGTAACATCTCGAATAGAACAGGACGTCTTCTTCAGAACACAGATGATCAAATGAACACATCTTCACTGGGCTAATATATGTCAGTTTAATCATCAAAATGGACACTTAAAGGTAAGCTAACCTCATTATCTCTTTGATGGAAATACATAAACCTTGTTTGGTGTTTTGGAGGTAATACGCGCTAGTTGCGTAGCATTTTGCGGGGCGATGTAAAATGCAAGCAATGAGTGAAATCAGTTTTTAAAAGAAAAGTTTTTTAAGCCGATCTGACCCTTTTCATCTGAGGTTAACTGAAAGTTCGTTGGTGCTCTCGCTTACAAGCTCGTGCGTTGTTGATGACGTCCCTGATTTTGAATTAACGGTATATAAGCGCCAGGAAACCCTTTCCTCTCGTTTACGACGTCGCTATCTATAGTGGAGTACCGCGATTTCCAGAAAAACCACTTTCCGTAACTAGATATGCCCCCTTAGAGAATTTGGACATCCCCAATATTGTGTATCATGATCCGTTGTTTCATCATGCTGTTTAATAGCCGATTCTTTGCTGCTCGCGAGGCCTGGATCTCATGCTCGGCTCCGTGCGAGGTCCACGAGCGCTTGCTTTCCCCGATGTATGTAAACAAACAGTCGTTGTACTTTACTTTGTTTACAATTCTTCCTATCCGGGCAGCCGCTGCTTTTTCAGTTATAGGAATGAGTGAAATGTCGGCGCGTTTTATTGACCAACACATCGAATAACACTTTTATTGTTCCACTGTTTTTTTTCCTTCAGTTCGTCCTCCTTCAGCGTTGAAAAAAAAACGGTCAAACTGGGATTGTATAGTGTAATACATATAATAACAATTGTGCGTTCTCTTGCCCTTATGCGATAAAGTGACACACCAGTGGAATAATAAAAGTACTTTATTCATTCACAAAAATGCATAAATTATTGAGACTGGTTTCTGGTTTCTCCGAAAACAAGTTTAACTCTGAACTTTCAAACGCCTTCTTAAACCAAACTGTCTCTGGTACCGGTTTCGGATGCTAAAACGATGTAAGCTTTCGTCGCAATTTTTACCTGAATTCTTTTATCTGTTTTATGTTAAAACTTTTCAACAAATTGCCGAATAAGGAAGTAGCTCATCGTTTTACCCCAGGGCCCAATTGTTTAAAGCAGGGTTAAGCTAAGCGGTGCACCCTAATACAGACGTATTTTTGCAAAGGTTATGACTACGGGGAAATAGTAGATCTAAGCAATGGTTACTGGAAACTAAAAAGAAAAAATTGGAGATAATCAAGCAACCATAATTCTAAAAGAGCTTTAGAATACAAAGGATGCATGGCACTTTCCTTCCAAATTTCCAGGTTAAATATAGCACTGCCCTGGAGTTTTATTGTGTGGTGCGTTATATGCAGGCTTTTAACGGATTGCTGCGTTAGTGGGCGTTGTCTACATACATTGTTTCGTAAGTGCGTCGAGTTTTCCTTCGCTGTTGCCCAAGTGGGCGGAATTTTTAAAAATTAATGTGTACAGATTGTAATTGATTTTCGCGTTAGTTTTTGGAGGTTTACAGACCACTGCTTTAGTACACTGGTTGTGCAATTTTATAAGTTGATTCGTAAGTTCGCGAAGTTTTCACAGCTTAGTTCGAATGTGTGGGCAATTTTTATAGCCTGTTTCGTTCATTGGCGGAGTTTTGTTTAAGACTGTTACATTTTTGGCAGATTTGTGTAGCTTGTTTTCTTAGTGCGTGGAGTTACCACGGCTTTCTGCGTTAGTAAACGTGTTATTTATAGATTGATGCGTTAGTGCTCGGGGACTTCGTTGGGCTAGTTAGCAGATGTTTTAGACCTTTGTGTTAGCATGCGGAGTTTAATAAATTGATGGGTTAGTGCGCGGAAGTTTCATAGATTGCTGGGAAGGTGAGCGGAGTTTTAATAGCTTGGAAGCTTCGTGCCTACAATTATTAAGATTTTTGGTTAACTGAAAACACATGGATTATAGGGTTGGCAAAATCCTTGGCCTCCTTTTACAGTTATTACCATGCACGCTGTTGTTGGTGTGATGTAGATGCTACGGCTAAAACCTAATTCAGAGATAGTCTTATAGAAGTGCTGTTAATGGAAACTAGTAGTCTGGACTTAGATTGAACAGACAGAATTTCGTGAACGAATGTTTGCAAAGTCCCGAAAAGAGATTGAAATACAATCGGTTAGAAAGTTTCCTGTTTAGGAATAAAGATCACAATTTCGCTATTATACATAGCTGAAAGATGTTTAAAGATTTGTTCTCGGAGAGTAGCGAGAATTCGTCGGGTTGAAATTTGAAGGCCCGAAACGAAACGGAACGATGGTAGAAATTTATACATGGATTGTGCGCAAGGAGGTATCGACGTTTGGTACTTCCGCTTATAGCCAGTGTCACCCAAAGTGCTTTGCGCGCCGAGGTACTTTTTTTATATATGAAAATCCGCCATTTCCTTGATTGTTGTGAAACTGATTAGTGTCTTCTTCCATCGCTGTCGTCAGCGATCTGAAAGCACTTAGGTGAATTTTGGGTTGACATTTAAGTTTCGTCGTATCGATTTCCTTGTTTATAACATAGAGGGCAAAATTACTGAATGCTGATTGGTTGAGACAAAGGGCATTTTTCTTAATTTTCTTTCGGACGAGGGCAAAATTACTAGTTCCTGATTGGCCAAGCGCCAAAACTACTCGCATTTAATTGGCTGAGCGCGGGAGCGCACCATTTGCATTTTGTAGGCGTCTTGAAATGAAAAACGGATTTTGAGTTGTTCAACACAAGGATCGCTTCAAAGTTGGACTTTTAACCGGGTTGTTTGGTAAAAATGGTATGAAAATCGGCTGTTATCTTAAAGAGAAATTCCAAAAGGTGAACTATATTTGTTGCGGGAAACATCAAATGGTCATTTGTTTTGAAACTACTGAAAACTTTGGAGCGACTTGGTCGATAATTTTTCCAGCGAGAGCAAGCTTTGCAACTCAGGTGAAAAAAAATTTACTCGGTTTGAGTTTTAAGTGGGTTTTGTCAATGAACTAGAATTGTATTTATCTCTTAAAATTTACATAATGGTCAGTCGTTCTTGTTCCGTGCGCTGAGCAACAGTTAAACTGCTTGTGTGGTGAATGTTTATGAGCGGCTACTTTTATTCTGAGGACCAGCTGATTGTGTTGCAAGGTGCATGGAAAGTTTTCCGAAAATTTTGCCCTCTATGTTATAAACAAGTAATCACATTGAGCCCTCGTAGAATTAAGGATAAATTTTCACTTGTATTTTCAAAGTTTTCACAAATTGCCCTCGTCGCTGCGCGACTGGGGCAATTTTGTGAAAACTTTGCAAATACGCGTTAAAATTTATTCTTAATTGTACTCGGCCTCATGCGATTACATATACATATTTCCCAATTCTGTAGTGTTTTCGTGGTGGAGAAATCTTCAGATTGCATGCTTCGTAGGGTTCAGGGGCGCGTTTCTCGAAAGCCCTGAAACTTTTCGGGCCGATTTTGGGCTTGAAAATTCAAATTGTATCTTTAAAACAAACGAATTTTTAAGCTTGAAACACTGCTAGCAAGTCAACCACTTCTTTCTTTAAAGACCTGTTAAAAGAACAACTTTGTAGCACAAATGGTTTTCAGAGCTCAAAAAGTCTTCATATCTTTCGGGAAACTCGCACCAAAAAAGCTGAGGCGAAGGCCGAGTCTTGCCTTCCGGGCTCAGCCAAAATTATACGGCTGACGGAGTCGAAACGGAGGGAAAGAAGAACATCTACGGGTTTCAGCAATACTATTGACAGTGCGTTTGCCGAAACAGAACTGCATTCGCTGCCGGATGAAAACTGAAGGGAAGTTAAATCAGTTTGAGGAAAGATGCATCTCGCTACCACAAAATAACAGTAGACAAGGGCTTGCTCCAAAATAATGCTTATCAGTGATCACGAGCCTGTGCTATTTTGCTTAATTATTCCTTGTGTTCACTGTCTTTTTATGTTTTATTTTTACAAAGAGTGCAAGTGGCTATTCTGGTTTCGTGTCCATCGACATCGGTCGATGCGATCGATCGAGCGATCATTCGATCAGACGCTATAATAGATCCATTTAAACGGGTTGACTGCAAAGTCAGATCTTCAGGATCTTGAGCAGTTGGCTCCAATATTCTTGCAATTTTTTTGTCTTATTTTCATATCGAGTGGAAGTGGCTGCTCTAGTTTTACGTCCATCAAAAGCGCTCGATCGGGCGCTATAATAGCTCCGTACGCGTTGACTACAAAGTCAGATCTAGAGTTGTTTTCTCCAGTAACATATTTTCAGAGGCAACTACCGTACATATCAGCTCGCTGGGAGGCCAGTGCAGCATGG
Organism: Siderastrea siderea; assembly: GCA_964030785.1. Classification (NCBI taxonomy): domain Eukaryota; kingdom Metazoa; phylum Cnidaria; class Anthozoa; order Scleractinia; family Rhizangiidae; genus Siderastrea; species Siderastrea siderea. Next base: position 757,848 of record OZ034979.1, on the reverse strand, counting down.
TATAATATGCGAAAAGTCCGATAAACGCGCCAGCTAAACGCTAGAACCTGTTACAAAACAAAAACAAGCGCGCAAAGCACTTTGGGTGACACAGGCTCTTTAACGATCAATGCCATTTTTGGTGACCAAGCCTTTCACAATGCTCGCTCTCTGCTCTTGTTTAGTGCACCTGGATAAGGTCGAAATTAGGCTCTGATTGTTCAATAAAACTAGGCTAGGATAATGCGATTGTTAGCTCTTATTTTAGGAATAACAATAGGATTCACCTGTGCTGAATGTATCAGTTAATAGAAGTACATTATCAGGAGCCACAATCGGCCCCTGCAAATTATATAATTAAATGTTTAGGGTGTTTGGTGAATCATCCTGGCGGATTAGTGGTGAGGGAGGCTTGGTATCACATGAACGATCTGAGTTCGACTCTGGGCGGTCATGCATGTTTCGTTTTCTTTCTTTGTTTGGTCAAAAAAAAATTCGATAACAGAGAAAACAATCGAAAGTGTTGCCACTGGAATCGATTCTATGTAAAAGAAGACGTGCCGCGCCTTTATTCGCACACCACGCATCGATATTGGCATCGATATCTGGAGACGAAAACTAGCCTGTGATGAGGCACCTTCATTTACAATAGGAAGTAACAAAAATTGGCGAGTGTAGTAAACGGAAAAAAACAACAACCATGGCATTACTTATTTCATCAAAAAACGGACGTGGAGCAACATTCACTTTGTTTCCTGGCGTGGGCAACCACCTCCGACAGAACTGGCTTTTCTCTATGTTTCTGGTAACGATGTTTTAAAGTTTTGTTTCTTGCTATGGTGTATGGGCTGAATGCTGCTGTACTGGGAAATTCTTCTGCATATGGTGCTATTGTACAAAGGCAAGAATCAGTGACTTCACAAGTAAGTTAAAGCAATTTTCAATGTAGTCTCATTTGCTATAAGTCAGAATAAAAGCATCAAAGCATGTACTTAAATAAAGTAAAGCAAAGTTAAGTGAAGCGAAGTAAAGCTAAGTTAAGGATTTCATCAAAACATTGATCATCATTGGTTGCCAGTTAATTTACATTGCTGTTGTTGTAGCAAAAACAAAGTTTGGATTATATTTAAAAAAAAGGTTACATACATGTAATACTGCCTGTCTATTTTTGAACAACTGTTTATCTTTACTGCATTATTTTAAGTAAAAGACTGGCCCATTGAGCGGACACTGGAGGAATGCTGTACCCACACCACTGGAAATACGACAGACCAGCGCAAAGGAAGTGTGAAGAAACCACTACTACCAGTCCCATTCAACTGCGTTATAATTGATACCCTACACCTGTTTCTGAGGATAATGGGGCTTCTCTTTCACCAGGTGAATATATCTGCATTTGACTCAATAATTATGTACCAAGAGCTTATCTGTGTATAATTTAAGGTTTAAGTATTTAAGTATTACTGTATTTATATTAGTATGGTATTTATATTAGTACGTAGATAACTCTTTCAGTCTGGAAAGGAACTGGCACCAAGGAGAGTAGTGTGCAACTACATCATGTCATTCATGCATTATTATTTATTTTTAAAGGTTATTGAGCTTGTTATCAACAAGAAAAGGAAAGAGAAATTGGAAGGGCTGCTGGAGGACATTGGTGTTCCTTTCAAGTTCTTTGAGGTTCAGCAAGAGGATGGCCAATCCCAAACACAGTGGACAAGACTGGATGGTAACACTCTATTTTTTAATTTAACCCATAAGCAGAATTACAACATCTCTGAGACTTTGAAGATCAAATTAACACATAATTGATGTCTCTCACAACACAACCTTAACAGAAACCATAAGTTTGAAAAATACATTGGCAAGAGAGGGGAAGTTTAGTGCCTTTTGGCATATGTCATATAACAATAACTGAAATTGCAACTACATAATTAACTGAATATTTTTGTTTTAGGAAAAGATCTACGCAACATTCTGGACCACCTAGATCTCAAACCAATTTTTGAAGGGATTACAACAGAACAGCAACATACATACAAGAATGTAAAGAAGTTGTGGAAGGTAATGACAGTAAATTTTCTAATTGTAGAGAGATCTTTTGAAGTCTATTAACACATGTTACCAAAAACCAGGACAGAATAGGTACTGCTTCACAGTTAGGGTTTCTGGTTCTACTCTGGGATTTAAAAATACCCAATATAAACGTCTCTTCTAGCTGCTATAAACTTCTGAAACAGAAGAACTAACAGCAGTCTTGTTTATTTAGGGATTTGGTGAGCTGGTTAAAGCGTTAGATGCAGAGCCGGGAGATGAGACATACAAATCACCGCAAGAATTTAAAGAGAATGCAAGAAAATGGGCCATGTTCTTTAGAGTTGTGTACTATGACGAGGATGTAACGCCTTACATACATGGTAAGATCCATCTTGTATGAGTTGAAGAACAAATAACGGACAATTATAAAATGTATGAAAATCACTCTCTACAGAAAAAGATATGTTATGTTTGTTTCCATCATAATTTTTGAAAAAATCCAGTTAAGTGAAAGAAATGAGTACACGCAGCATAAAGTTAACTTACCTCAATCAAGGGTGGGATACTCATTCAGTTATGTTTGTTAATCTTGCTGCACTCGTGTACCATGTTCCTCAGTTTATGGAGAAATACGGAAACATTTCCATTTTCAACTGCCAACGGGTGGAAAAGAAAAACCACGAGCAATCCAGAATGTTCCATCGTGGAACTCAAAAGGGTGGAAGGCACACAAAGTATACCTGCCAAGTCATGGAGAAGGAAAATCGTAAGATTTTTGCAAGAGTCCATGATCTCTTCCGCATCAAAAGAGGTTATAAGAAAAAGGAAAATGTTGAAGAGGACAGTGGAAGTTTAACGACATACAGTACAAACAGTGAAGAAGGATAAGGAGTTGATTTAAGGCTTGAAATTTGTAAATACAACAAGAAAAACAGTGAAGTAGGATTGGACTAGTAACAAAATAAACAGTGTTAACAGTTTTCTACATTGCTTCATGAAGAAATTTAATCACGGTTTCAAAAAAAGGAAATCCTAACAGTCATCAAAGAATTTGATATGTTTAAAAGAAGATATATTTTTCAGTGTACCAGACTTACTTAAATTTGTAAACACAAGAGAAAGGAATAACAAAATAAGCGATGTAAACAATTTATATTGAAAGAATTATACTCCACCAGTTTTCACAAATTTGATATTTTCGAAAAAGCTAGGCTTTAGCTTAAGACATATATTGATTTGTAGTGTACCAGACTTCAGTTTGTAAATAGTTTTCCCAAATAATATCACAAAAGGTATAGCTGAGCTTGTCTTAGGAGTTACAAAAGTGTACATCATCTCAATAAATCACGACATATTTGATTGTAACTTAGATATATGACTTATCTCTTTTTTGTTTACATTGGGTTTTGCATTCCTGTCCCCAATTATAACACACGGCGAGGTACTTTTGACAAACTTGTAAGCTCTAAACTTTAATTTGAAACAAAATGTCCACACTCCGAAAGGGAATAAGTCTTAAATGGCTAGAATGATTACCTTTAATTTCCATTGGGAGATGTAGGGAACGAATTTCCACATCATTCAAGACCTGTAGCTCGGATTCTTCTTGTGTGTGAGTCGTGTGTGAAAGAAATATAAACCACGCATGCGTTCAAGGACTGGTAGAGGTGGCTTGGAAGCCAGTGTTGACTTCAGGGGAGGTTTGGACTTTTTCTCATGCCTGGTTTGAGAAAAAAAGGAAAAACCATGGGTGGTCGGTGTTGATTGAAATGAAACTGAGAGGACGATCGATGCTTAGCACGTGGTTCAGGCTGAATGTTCACAGTGATCTTTTAGGATGGTGGAGGAATCGTCTGATGCAAAATGTAAAAATGGGACTCGAGGACAGCAACAGAGAGGCGTTAGGGTAGTACCAGTACGTCTGCCTGATGGAACCCGTGAAAAACTTTTATGGTGAGAATTTGCATTTCAGTTTATCACAAGTCATGAGCAGACCATTTTATTTTTTCCCATGGAAGGTTAGTCCAAGATTTTGGTGTGTTTAGTTTGGCAATAAATTTCTTTCCCGTTTTCACAATTAATTTCAGTTGTGCGTCCGACAACAAAACTTCGGGAGGATTACTTAAAAGACTTTCAACCGAGGCAATGAAGACCCGACCGACCTGAATCTCCCACGTGGCACACCACTGTAGAAGATGGAAATAAAGCTGGGGAATGTGTGATTGCAGTTGGTCAATGACTTTTGTTTTATTTGGTGGCTCCTAAAAGAGCCGTTTTGTTGTTTGTTGAGCTTCATTCAGCCTATTCTTCATCAGAACCTGAGCTGATCCAGGACAGGTCTATTCTCTCTCTGTGAACCAAACAAAAACAGATTAGAAAACATGATTAATGTATATTAGACAAGGAATGATGAAATTTAGTTCCGTATATTCGTCTTATCTTCCATCAATTGCTCTTGGTGACTCCTTTCTCGGCTAAATGTAACAAACAGATAGCTCAGATCAACGGGCCAGGTTTTCTTTGCTTGGCACAAGGCCGGATTCTCGCCATCTCCTGACCACTGGCAGCGGGGGCACTCCGAATGATCGTAATGAAGCTTCCTCTGATTGGCAAAGCGAATTGTGATCGGTTGGTCTCGGGAAACGATGCACCTGGTGCTGGTTCTGAAGGCTCGCTCGGACCATCCAGCTGGAAGAAGACCATCGAGTTCCTCAGCCGTCACATCAAACCTTCTCCTGCCACGACTCAGGTCACTAAAGTGGTCTTCAAATAGGTCGTAGTCCATCGCCACTTTGATAGTTGTTCTTCTTACGTATCCCTTTTCTGGAGCGGGTCGAACAGAAAGCTTCTGACCAATCTCGCAGACCAGGTAGTCGATGAACTTTTCTCGTGCTGAAATAGACAACGAAAAGAAATTAGTCTCAACTGAATAGCAAAACTAAACGTCAAGCAAAGTCAATTAACTTCTATAAAACGCTACTTACCTTTAAGTGAAGACTGGGCATAGTTTTTTATCGCGCTGTTGCAGTCTTCTTCCCGAACCCAACTATCGTCCTTGCTTCCGAAACCCTTCCATCTCACTTTATATTCCTTATGCCCGTCAGCAGATCGCACAGCCAGAACTTTCGATACTTGGAAATACTTCGCCATTTTCGCTCAAGGAGATCTAACTTCGACAAAGCTAAGTTAAATATGATAATCAGATTACTGTGAAGGCTCCTTATATCCTAACATTGAAAAAGCATAAATTAACATACGACACAATTACAACGCTAATTGCGCGAGATCCTATTGTGATGAACATTCAGTTTGATCTTGCTCTCTAGTTTGGCTGCGTGATCAGACTTCAACGACTCCTGAACCATTTTCCCTCGATCAAAAGATTTAACTCATTCGATTTAGTCCAAAATGCCATTTTCCCACAGACGGTTTTTTTAATTTTTTTGAGTAAGGCGTGTTGGTTACAAAAGTAACACCTCATTGTTAAGTGCCGCTCGCGCAATCTTTGACAAGAGATTTATCATTTCCCGTCTTTTTTTTGTAAGCCACGTTATGTCTATCCGTTTACACACTCTAGTCTATAATGACAAATAAACATTTTTTTCTCGATCTAACGATTCGGAACTCAGTCAACATTTTAAGACCAAGTGCTGTTTTTCACACACAAATTTTTTTTAGGAGTGTGGCGGTCAGTTGTAAAACTAACACCTCTTTGTTGAGCGTCGAACCGCTCACTTGACAAAATCTTTTCATTATTTGGCTTTTTCTGCAAGCTTCAATGACTAAACTCTGAATATTGAAAACATAAAATCATGAAAGAAACGGTTCAAGTAACTTTGTAACACAAAACTATCTTAAGGAGGCGCGCTTAAGTTTAAGTTACCGCGCGGGCGTAATATAAATCAAGGTGGAAGCGATTTGTCATGAAGTCGCTTCCCGCGTCAAGTTGCGTCTGTAAGAGGTGCGAGTCTTTAAAATAAACCGGTTTGGCAATATATCAGAGTACCTCCTAAACAAACAGAAAGAAAATGCGTTTTGTTTGACGCTATCAAGAAACGCTGTTTAAAAAGCCAAATTTCTTAGACAAAGGAGATTGTTTATGCTTTTCTTTCCTTCAAACTGGAAGGCGATCTAGGTTCAATGGCAATAAGCGCTGACTAAAAAAGTACCGTAACCAAATCTAATGAACGGTGTCGCTAGGACGGATTCTTATTTCATAACAACAATTATTTTGATTTAAGAACGGCGCATACTAAATGACGACTTTTAGACTTTGCCGAAAATTCTGTATTTTCAGTGGCTGACAGACAATACAGCGAAGGCTCGGTGAGGAGACATTTTCCCCTCGGTACCCCAGAGAAAATAGCATCACGCTAGCACAAACTACACTCCCCACCCCCACCTAAGAAGAAAGCTTGTCACGCCGAAAATTTTACGATCTTCGACGAACTCTTCGTCGTGATCTCGGCATGGCTTCCACCGCGTCCCTGTGAACAAAAGGCTATTGTTCCTGCAAACAACAGGCTATTGTTTGTGCGAATTTGATCCGGTACAATAGACCATTTCTTGATACGAAGGCAACGGTGGACGTAACATCTCGAATAGAACAGGACTTCTTCTTCAGAACACAGATGATCGACACTGTGCTATTATCTGCATGCGACGGTGATCTGACCCGGAGGTCGTGGGTTCAAATCCCGCAGAGGTCAAAGAGTTTTCTTTGTTCCTGTTTCTCATTTCTAAACTCTTCTTTGAAGGCCTGTGGCCGGGGAAACTTAGTTAGGGCAGTATTGCTCAGTTCCTAGCACTCATAGATACACTTCATATATTCTCTATTTCATTTCAGAGTGCTTCGTGGTGCATCACATTAGGTAATACGCGCTAGTTGCGTAGTATTTTGTTGGGAAAGAAAGAAAAGTTCTTTTATGCCGATATGACTTTTTTCTTTTAAATGTTTGGTGGCTTCTGTCCACCTTCATCTGAGCTTAACTGAAAGTTCGTTGGTGCTTGCGCTTACAAGCTCGTGCGTTGTTGATGACGTCCCTGATTTTGAATTAACAGAATTTATGCGCCAGGGAGCGCTTTCCTCTCGTTTACGGCGTCGCTATCGATAGTGGAAAACTGCATTAAAACTGTGTAGCGCATGTAAACCGAGATATTCTTGATGTAAATTTAAATTAGTGTCTCTACGCTTGAAGTAGAAAATGGGGAAAAATCCTCAGACGTTCAGTCGAGACTTCTATCTCTTCTTCAGTGAGAAATAATGCCGTTAGCAAGTAACGCGCGTCGGTTAATTTTGAAAGTCAAAAATGTTTCTACGACACACGCGCGCGCGCTAAAAAGTAACTATTAGAGAAATGCAAAGTCAATGTTCATTCCACTTGGTTGTAAAGTCTTGTGACGGAAGATTAATCTTGCTTTCATGTTGGTTCGCATCATCGTTGTCATGAAACCCGCACAGATTACTGACACTAGCATATCGCTCACACTGTGTCCTGGGGACGAGAAATGTTTCCCAAAAGGGTGGTCAGTATTCGTGCCAACTGATCGTATGTGTTCGCGGAATCTGTCGCCGAGGTGTCTCCCAGTTTCCCCGGTGTAGAGCTTAGAAAATTTGGGGCACGAAATGACGTAAATTAAATTACTGGTCGTGCAAGTGAACTTCTCCTCGAATCTAAGTTGACCGCCCGGGGGTGTCGAGAGTCCGCGAAAGGTTGGTGCGGGAGCAGGTTACGCAGCGGAGATGGCCACAAGGGAAAGTCTCTGATTCTGATGATGATGATGATGATAAACTTTATTAATGTGTCAAGGCCACATAGCCTGGGAAAATCCCATACTAATTTGGGGACACAATTAATAGATATTAAAAATATGTAGAAAGAAAATTTATAATACTTAGAGCTATATAATGTATTTATGATAGTCAGATATTAAAAATATTTATAAAGAGAATTTAAAATACTTAAAGCTATATAAAATAATGATGATGAGCAGATATTAAAAATATGTAAGAAGAGAATTAAAAATACTTAAAACTGTATAAAATAATTATGAGGAGCAGAGGGAACAGCCCTTGCAGCCATCATCTATGAGCAGACTAATATCGTATTTGCGTATCTGTTTCCTAAAAATATTTAAAGTTTTAGCTGATCTTATGTCTGGGGATAATTTTCCCCACAGTTTTGGTCCAAGATAACGCAAAGAATGTTTACCATATGTAACCGTATTGAAACTTGGTGTGGAAAAGTCTGACTGTCTTAAAGAGTAAGAGGAATTATGTTTATTAAAAATATTACAAATATAAGTAGGACATAGTCTGTTCCTCACTCTGTACATTAAGATGCAAATATCCTGCAAACGCCTGTTCATAAGTGTTGGTAACTCAGCTCTTTTGAGTAATTGTGAATAGCTTGAAGTCTTGTCTCTATAAACCGCCCTCAATCCTCTTTCTTGCAGCCTTTCTAGTTTTCGCGCGTCACTAGATCTACAAAAGTGCCAAACTAAATGACAGTACGTAAGGTACGGTAAGATTGCTGATTTAAATAGAACTAACTTAGCCTTTGTTGGAATTAAGTTTCTGAGTCTCATGATAACGCCGATCCTTTGACTTGCCTTCTTACAGATTGAGCTTATATGATCTGTGAAGTTAAGTTTGGAGTCAATTGCAACACCCAGGAGATTGAGACTTTCTACTGATTTGATTTCCTCATTGTTCACACAAATTGCATGTGCCGCGCTGTTATCCTGACTGTAGCCAATGTTCATAGTTTGATATTTTTTGAGGTTTCCAGCAAGAAGATTGTGATCATACCATTTAGTAGCAGTGCGCGCACTGTCCCTTAGCTTGGATGTTACACTGGATTGGTTACAACCAGTATGGTAGATTTGATGATCGTCTGCGTACATCGATAAGTTTGTCGTTACACAGTATGACAGGTCGTTCTGGAAGATGTTCCATAGCAACGGGCCTAGGGCAGAGCCCTGGGGGCAACCACGGCTGACGGTCCTGTGTGAGCTAACGTGATTTCCTAATTTCACACGGTACTTCCGGTTAGACAAATAGCTGTTTAGAAGTTGTACTGTGCTGTCCTGGAAACCATATGCTTTGAGCTTGCTCAGAAGCAATGGCGGATGTAGCGAGTCAAAAGCCTTTGACATGTCGGTCGATAGAATGCTCACAGCCAGTTTATTGTCTCTCGCCTTTCTCCATCCCTCCACTAGGTTAATCAGAGTTGTTTCACAACTGTGTACTTTACGGTAAGCAGACGAGTATTCATACATGTGACTGTCAAAGCCCGCAGCGAGTTGCGTGCCAACTAGCTGCTCAAATACTTTATCCACACATGGTAAAACAGTTATGGGCCGGTAGTTTTCTTTAGAATACTTATCATCCTTTTTGTGAACAGGAGTCCAATCCCCATGCTTCCAGTCACTTGGCCATACACTGTTATGTATGCATGAATTAAAGAGGTCAGTAAGTGGTTGAGATAGTTCTTTAGCTCCGATTTTCATGACTTTTGCCGGGATACCGTCGCAGCCAGTAGCCTTGTTAGTGTTGAGCGACTCTAAAGCAACTAGGACTTGTCCTTGCGTAACAGGTTTCACATTAGGGGTCAGTGACCAGTTCTCACTTTCTTGTTTAATTCTCTGGATACTAGGATGGTCTTTAAAATCGTCCATTGATTTGAGCAGTGCACTGTTTCCACCAATCCCATCCGCTATTGTGGCAAAGTAGTCTACCAGGACTTCGGCCACTTGTTTTTGATCTTTAACAACGGTTCCATGAACACTTGGCTGAATCTCCGCATTTTTTGAGCAGTCCTTTGCACTTAGAAAGGGCTTAAAAGTTTTGAAAAAGTCTCTTGGTTTAGTCTTGAGGTCTTCCGCCTTTTTTCTCCAATAGTCCTTTATCGCAATCCTTCTCTGCTTTGTCGCTTCATTTCTTGCCTTTCGCCTACGCTCCCAATTTTCTTGTGTTTTGTTTTTCAAGTATTTTGACGTAGCCTTTCGCTTCGCTCTAATTGCGCTCTTCCATTTGGAAGTCATGTAAGGAACGTCTTTGTCCCGCACTCTCATGCTTTTGACAGGTTCTAGTTCATCCAATATGTCATTCATTAGTAAATTCCATGCGTGTGCCTGATCGTCAACTTCATCAAACAATTGTCCAATGTGCCAGGGGGCCGTCGACAGGTGTTGTTTGAATACATCAGGTTCAAAATTTTTGAAACTTCTGAAAGTAATTACTTTGGGCTTGTTTGAATTTACCCTCTCTTTTAGAACTCCGTAAATTAGAGCATGATCACTTAGAGATGGATAATAGTTTCCAGAGTATTTAAAAAGTTCGGGTTTGTTGCTGAGTAGTACATCAATTAAAGTTTTCGTGACTTTTGTTCCCCACATTTCCACTCGTGTAGGTTTCGTGATTAAGCATTCGAAACCTTGCTCGTTTTCAAGATCTAGTAACACTTTTCCCTCAGGCTTGTCTGGGCGTAATCTGTCTAGATTCAGGTCGCCAGTTACTACTACAGAGTTGCTTTGGAGACTGGCCCAGTTACAAACGTCACTGAGCTCGTTCTCAAGCAATAATCGGTAATCGCCGCACAAACTGCTCTCGGCGGGCGATAAATTCCAAGAATAATAATATTGCCTGCGTCTGTCTTAACTTCCAGCGCAAGAAGTTCAAGTGTTTTGTAATGCTTGCCAGGTTTAAGCCTTTTCTTGGTCAGGGAAGATGATACCAGTGCCATAATACCTCCGCCTCCCTTTTTCCTGTCATTTCGGTACAGCGCATAGCCAGGAATTGAAAATTGAGCGTCCGGGTAGCTCGCGTCAATCTTGGTTTCACTGATAAAAGCTATATGAGCGCCAATCTTCTTAATAGTTGCAGCAAGTTCCTCGAATTTGTTTTGGATACTATTGATGTTTAGATGGCACATCAATAAATCTTTGCTGGCGTATTTTCTTTGGGATTCTAGCTGTGCATTTTCAGTAATAATATCGTTTAATCTCTCTTGAAACCTTTGAGTTGAATGAATGACTTCCGAGTCCGCATTTGTAATCAGTGGCACCTCAATGGAGTCTTCAGCGAAAAAAGAGTCACTCAGTGGCGGCAAGGTACAAGTAGCACAGGTCCACTCAAGGTCAGGCTTGTCCAGATAGTACCGAAAAGTTGTGCGCGACATATGTAAACATTTGGCATATGACCATTTGTTGCAACCTGAGCACAAAATGGCGTCTTGATTATTCCTGACAGCCCTTTGACATTCGTTGCATGGATATTTTGGAGCTGTCTTTAACTTTCTAGGACCTGGATTTACCGAAACATCGCCACAAGCCAGTAAATCTCTCTCCAAATGAAAACTGCTCGTTCCCTTGGCCGTATATTGTACTCTACAGGAGAGAAAGCGTTTCGCTCGAGACTTGAACTTGAAATTAGCAGTCGAGCGGTCGTTGACAGACAAACCGGCAAAACTACGAAAGCTGCTGTTGGAATTCTCTGTCACATTTAAA